>CAMPDV010004258.1:0-35197 GCA_946699065.1 Loxodes magnus | reverse complement strand
GATAAGGTAGTCACCTCTTTTTCGTAATAGTAATGCTCTATTTCCTTCATTATCTATACAATCTTAGGAACTAAAACCCTTCTAATGTGATAAGAACTATATGGATACTTAAACAAGATAAAGTACAAAAAACAATGACTAATAAGCTTTAGAGTGTTCTAGTTTATTCTAGTTACTTTGAATTTACTAGTAGAAAGGTAGAACAAAATAGTCCATGCTGTGCTTTATTTAATTATATTAGCTTTTCTTTTCCTCTATATTTACAAGATATAGCCTTGCTGCTACCCTAAACTAAATTCTTGAATGCTAATTTTTCTTGGTTGTAACTTTTGGCTTTCAATAGTATAAATAATTAGAATGGAACTTTCTTCCTATAATATCGTTAAAAAGTTCTACATTTTAGCGAATGGGCTAGGATGTAGCTTAATAGTTTTAATAGGATTTAGATTATAATTGAAATAAAAAACCTTAATTACTATCTTTGAGTTAGACGAAACTTATTTATTCAGATGAACCTTTTAATGCAAGAGAGATTAAAATTTGCTACCTAAATATATCCTGAATCAGTCCATTTTCCTTAATTTCAGATAATTCTTAGCTTTTAAGATACTAAATGATGAAAATTTTTTGTTTGAGTAAGAAAATTTTTCTCTTAAGCTTTATTTATATCACAATGTTATAAATAATGAATAGAACTAGTTCTTATTTTAAGAATAATAAAGCATCAGTCCTTCAGAGCTAACTGGAAATTTTAAAAATGTACAAAGAAAAAGAAATAAAAATCTGGAATAAAAAAGAGAATAACTTCGAAAAAACTTAGATTCTAAAATGTATCCATCTCCTGAGCTTTCATCTTCATTAAAAAACGAATCTTAGTAAGTTGATGATTAATACAATAACTAAAGTAAAGAGCTTCAACTTTTAAAGATACAAAAGGTAAAATAGATCGAGGATCTAAATGAGAGCGAAGATCAATGAAAAGAAAAAGTATATGAATAGAAGAAATCTTTTTGACTACCTTAATAATTCTTTATAATCTTAGCTAATAATATATTTGTGATATAAGATATAAAAACAATTAACTCTATAAATCCTTAAAAATTCTAATAGCATCAATCTATCATAGTAATTTGTACTATATCTTCCTTATAGAATAATATATTATAACTAATATGATTATTCTTATGCAATGTATAAAATATGATAAAATAAAAGTTTAAGAATTAATAAAAGCTAAATTAAATAAAAGGCTTAAGTTAATAATAAAAGCAATCTAAAATTAAGTGTCTAAGCTTATAAATATCCTCTGTATAATACTAAATATACTATTAAGTTCTACTAAGCGCGTAGTTATTCAAGTAAAATTTATTGATCTAGATATAGGATTTAAGTTACCATATAATCTTTCACTAAATCAAATTAAAATAATCAAGAGTATAAAATCATCTTAAGATCAAAATAAATAAAAATGCACTAACAAATTTTATTTTCATTTAAGATGAAAATTCAGAAATAAGCTATTTAATAGTTATTGAAACAACTAAGTATAAAGAAAAAGCTAGTTTATAAATCTTAAAGAAATTCTTAGGAACTAATTAGAACTTTCAGATTATATAACTCCTAGATGAAGCTTTATTGAGGTAATAACTAACTATATTTAATTAAATATAAATATTTAGTTGTATAATAGCTAAATATATAGCTGACTAAACAACTGTATATTCTATTTAAACTTTTATACATTTATTTTTAATTTTAGGTTTATTGGGATATAAAAGCTATAATATAATTATAAGGAAAAGCATATCATAAAAGAATTTAACTAAAAGTATTATACAAATGAAAGTTGGATATAAAAACTAAGTTAGTGTAGAAATGTTTTAATAAAGAAAAGTTTAAATTAGCTGCATAATCTTAATTCTATTTTAATAAATTAGTAACTTTTATCTTTGCTTCTTAAACATTTTATTATTCTTTATTACTTCTTAAGTCTATAAGCTACAAATATTTTGATTCTTATATGAAATTTCTTTAGGTTATATATAGGTAATTATTATGCTTTTGATAATTCATCTTTTAGTTGCTTTTTCTAATTCTGTTTTTTATTAATGTCTTTTTCCTATTTTTATCTTTTTATTGTAAATTTAGCTTTAAAAGTTCTACTAAAATTTCAAGAAATTATATAACATTTATAGTTACCAGATAATAAATTGACAATATAAATAGATATAAATTAAGAGTATGATTGAATATAAAACTCAATTAAAGAGTATGTGATTAAAGTGATGAAATTTGTATGTTTATCAACTAAGAAAAAAGAATGTATATAAGGAAATAATTTTAATTTACTTTTCTCTATATTATATGAAATACTTTAGTTTCATTAAGTTTAATATAAAATAATCCATATTAAGCTATTTCTTAAAAAGCATACTAAAGCTATAATTCTACTTTTGTGTAATTAAAGAAATAAATTATAGAAAAATTTTAGAAAAAGAGATCTAAGTTATTACAAAATTTAAGCTTCTGGATTAGTTAAATGAGTATATTAGGTATATATGAGGATTTTAATAATTGTTAATATAATATAATTAATGAAATATATACCTTAAAAAATAACTATTAAGTGTATTTATTTGGTATTAGTGCTATATTTTTAAACTTACTTCAATATAAGAAAGTTTATATATCTAAATTAAGCAATGTTTATTTTAAGCTGTATTATATAGAAATATTTTACAAGCTATAATGAAATATCTATCAAATAATTTAATTTTCCTAGCATTTACAAAAACTAAGAATATAAAAAGAAGATAGCTAGGCTTGTTTTAAGCTTATATTAAATTAAAGAAAGATAAAATAAAAGGAATTTATAGAGTATATTTAATAAAATATATTGAATACTTCTTAAAATTATAATATATAACTCTAAAAATGATTTAGATAAACTATTAAAATTTTAATTTTAGAATTATTAGAAACTATTATTTAAATTATTTCTATACAATTTAGTTAAAAAATAAATTAATAAATACACTTAATCAGGAACACTTTATAAAAATCTTTCTTATTAATTATAATTTTTAATCAACCTTATAAGAGTATTATGTAGCTAATATATGATGAAGAAATCCGAAAAGTAGATTTGATAAACTTTTTTATTAAGTTTACTCTATAGACTTAAATCCATCTAGATGAAGAAACCACACAAATAATGTAATATAATAATTATTAACTTTAATTAGAATAAAAGTGGCAGCTTAACTCTGAAGTGAGATTGCAATAATTATTGTATTTTTTCTAAATTAATATTTCATAAGATCTAATTAAAAAAATTGTAAGTATGTCAAAAAGTTAAAAGAACTAACAATATTAAATAAGTTTTAAATTCCTATTTTCTATATTAGTTGATACTTATAACTATGAAATTTTATAATAAATGTGAAAATAATTAATTTTAAATGAAATAGATTAACATTTTAGTTAAATCAAATAAAGCAACCTAAGAACTTAATAGATAAATAAAGGAAGAAATGCTATAATCTAATTAGCTGTATTTAAATTAACAGGATAAACCAAGTAAGATATTTGTTTGAAGTAATTAATAGCTTCCTCAATATACATTTATTTTTATGCAATATATTATAAAATTTTATACCAAAAGCTAATTTGTATCACTTTAGCTTGTAATTCTACTATTAATTTTATTTTTGAAAGTTCTTGTAAAGTTTGTTTTAAATCTCTAAGTTTAATTTATTCCTGTTAATAACTCTATTTTAATAATAGAATACCTAAATTTTAATAGACAAGTAATAAATTTAAGCTTATAGAATATATTAACGAAACTAAAGGAAAAATTAAAAAGAAAATAAATTTAAATATCAGATCAAGAAACATGTTAAAAGGTACTCTTAAGAAAAATAATGGACTCTATATAGAAATCTAAGTAGATAATTTGCTCTTTTTAAGTAAATTCTAACTAATTAAAATTGTATTTTTTTATTTCCTTACTAGATAAAGTATTCCAAGGAAAATCTAAATTTTATATTTTAATGCTGACTAAAATGATAACACATTTGTATATTATGAAGTTAAGATTATGAAGTGATAAATAAGAATTTAGTCATAGAGATAAGCATAAATCAAACACCTTTTCTAGATATCAAATTACTATTATTTAAGCTTATTTATATGCTTTCGAAGTTATAATCCTAACTTTTTGCAACCTTTTGGTTAAAATCATTATACTATATACTTAGCTTTATTAATTTAAATAAAATTTAATTATATTTGCTTGCTTAATAAAAAGGAATAAATAAATGAAACATAAATAAACTAGAATTTTCATAATTTCATCAAATTAAAATCTAAAAATAAGTATTTTAACTGATGAATCATAGTAACCTTTTATAAATCTATAAAGCTATATTATCTAAGATGATCTTCCAAAATTTCTACTCTTTAAGAGTGCTTATTAAACATTTTGCTGCTTTCTTCTTTAAAATTTGGTATATTTAGCTTGAGGGTTAAATATTAGGTAGTTTAAATAGATAATATGGGAAGAAAAAAAGATAATTACTCTTGCTTGACTTAATTTAGATGTATATTAAATGTTAAAGGCTAAGCTTTAAAATTTTGAAAGAAAACGAAGAAAGTTTAATAAAATACTAAATTAGATATTCAATGTCTCCCAATTATTATTTATAAATAATTTAATTTAAATAGAGAGGAGCCATTCTCACACTGAAATCGACAATAACTTTAGAATCAGAAAATATCTTAAGGAGCAAAGAACCGCTAAAGAATCTGGGCAGGAATCAAGAAGGAGCTCATGAAATACAGCATAAAAAGTAACATTTGCCTGCATGATGTTCAGATTCTAAGACTCCGAATAGCCGATTTTTCACTTTGGTCTGATAACTTAACTCTACACGTCCTTCTTTTCTACAGTTTTATTTCTAGATCAGATTTTTATTTTTTTTCAAGTATATAATTCCTTAGTAGGACAAAACATCTATCTATATTATCAAAATAGTTTCCTTTCTAATCAGCTTCTTTCTTTTTAATATACCTTTTATCTTTTATAATATAATTAGTTCTATCAATAGAGACTCTTTTTTCCCTTTTACAGAAGAAGCATTTCTTCTTTATTAATCTTGTAATTTTTTCAGACATTAAAGGCTTTTGTCTAGTTCTAAATCAATTTTTTTCTTCTATTAATATAATGAAATTAGTTAAAATAAATTATATGAAAGAGTGAAATAAAAGAAGATTATAGCTAAAATAGTTAATATAGTTATAAATACTAACTCGCATTTATCTAGCTTTAAGCATTTATGTTTATTGGGAAGCAGCTATAATTAAGTATTTTCTTATTTGTATAATATACCATATATTTCTTAATTAGTGTATTAGTAAAGAGATTAATTATCTTAAATCTTAAGATAACTTTAACAATGCTCTTAATAAGCAGTTTACTAAAGAACGTTTAATATAAGTAAATTGCTTGTATTATATGTAATGGCTATATCATTAAGGATATAGCCAGTAATGTTATCTTCTTATGCATAAATAACTACAACTGTCTTTAACTCTAATAACTAAATAACAATTTAAGCCTAATCTAGACAAAAGAATTACATAATCAACTCTTATTTCAAAATCAACCTAAGAACAAAGAACCAACACAAGGATAATCAAAACTTGCTTTTGTAGTATCAGCTGGTTTACTTCCTACAATCTATTGAAAGGATATTCTCTATTTTGTATAATCAGTATATAAAAGAAGGAAATAGGAAGAATATGATTAAACTAAATATTTAATGAGAAAGCTAAAAAAAATTAGAAAGCTCTGCTTTTTAATTTACTAACTAACTTGCCTTTCATCTTTTGTTGCCTTATTTAGAAATTGGATAAAACTTTTGTTTTCTATCTAAGTATGAGAATAATAAGGAATTAAGAATATGATCAATTAGTATCATAATTGTTCTCAATTTATTAGACCTAGAAATTTTTCATTATAAATACTCTCTTAAGTATATTGAATTATCTCATAAATTAAATTAAAACTTTTCTTTAAAATAGTTCTCTAAAATGACTTTCTGCTCATTGTCTCTGGAATTTTAATATTCTAGTGAAATTTAATTTAATAGAAACTAAGCAATTTTAATAAAAATTCTTATACTATTCTACCCATTGCCAAGCCTTTTTACTATGAAATCTAGCTTAACTTAATCCTAGGATAACTTTTACTAATTTACACAATAATTCAAAGAGCAGCATCATGATTTACGGAGCTATACTAATTGACCAGATTAGTAATAGTTATGGACTCTCTTACTTATGACTTTATCTTCAGTGATAAATCAAAGCTACTTCATTTAAAGGAAATGAAGCTATAGTAGAACTATGTAATGATAATAGGAATAAAGTCTTTTAATTATATAAGTCTAGATAACTAAATTTAGATATCTTTTTGAAGTTAAATTTATAAATAAGCAAATCATCAGAAATTTTACCATCTACAGAAAGAATAGCTAGAATCTTTATAATAATTATATAATAAATCTGCTTAATAGAGTACTACCTACTTAGACTTTTGTCTTTAGATATTTAATTTAGATTAGACACGAAAACAAAAAAAAATTAACAATCTTATTTAAAATCAACACAGAAAGTATTCCCTTTTTTTGATATTTTGTCTAGTCAATCAAATTTATGGGTGACTAGTTTTCAAAGCAATAAAAGAAAAATTTATTTAAAATATCTAAATTTAGCTAAAATGAATCCTATATAATATTTATCTTAATTTCTTACATAATTCTAAGTATTATTTCTAATATTTAGCTCTATTCGACAGGAACTCCTGATCTTAATTATGGTTTTTCATAGCTGTCTTATAAAGATGCTAGAAAAATATTAATTAAAGTGATATAAATTGGGAAATATTAACTTAAGGCTGAAAATAATAAAACCTTAAATTTCTTCAAAAGCTGCTAAGATTTGAAATAATTGAGGATTTAATGATTTCTTGTTAAATATTTATAAAAAGTTATAATAACTGTATATGAAATACATAATTGAAATATAACCTTAGCTAAGAAACCTTGTTTCTATTATATCATACCAATAATATATTGTTAAACTTAAAATACTTGTAAAATATAAATAAAATTTAAGAGTTTATTCTTCTTAAATTAGAGATAGACTTAATTTATCGGTAAAAATGTTGCTATTAAGGCTTTATTTAATTTGGTTATATGTAGTTAGAATATTAAAATTAAACAAATGCTATTCATAAGCCTTATTCAATTTTCTTCTTCTTTCGGACTTGCTTAGGTTTTTCGGGTTGCAAGAGTTGCTCCGGTTGTTCTTCCTAAAATTCTTTATACCAGGTATTTTTCTAATTTTTATCCATAAATTCAAATATACCTTTAATAAATTAATCTTAATTCTACTCCTTGTATTTTCGCAAACTTTCCAGAACTTCTTAAAATCCAAAGCTAGCGTAAAATTCACTGCCATAAACAATAAAAGCGAGTAAATAATCATTTAACCTTACTTTTTTATTTGTATTGTCCCTTTCTTCTTTAAGTTATTATAGAATTTATTCATTATTCTATCCTTATTTTCTTAATTTTAAAGTTTATAAGTACATACGCTTCACATGCTCACGTCTTAGATTATCCCAAGATCTAGAGAATAAAATCATTCCTAATTTAAAATAGCTAAGAAGAGACTTAAAAACGTTAATTTTATTTGTTGGTTCCCATTCTTTTTCTTTTTCTTTATTATAAAAATCTACAGCCTGACTGGTACTTTTTTTACCTTCTTTTTTCTATTTTTTTATTTGATTTTCCGAAATACCTTCAGCAAATATTTTTGTAAAGAAGTATTTTTTCTTGAATTACTCATTTTCTTCTAATTTCTCGACATACAGCGTCTTGAAGCATTAGTACTATTTATCTTCTTCAACCGATATTTCCTATAAATTTATTTTTAATTCTTCAGAAAGCTTTATAAAATGAGTGTCAAATTTAGATTATTTTTCTATATCTGCAAACCAAGAATAATTGCATTTTCTTTTTTAGCGTCCAAGTTATGTGCTTGATTAAAGATCCTAATAATTTTAATAATCCAAAAAATTCTCGACAAAGGGACTACCAAGATCTAGCGTATTACTGCAAGTTCCAAAGTTGTCCTTAGATAATTCTTATGTATTTGTAAACAATTCATCGAACTAACTTGTATTATTTTCTTCAAAACTCATTTTTATACATTAGTACCCAGAATCTTTAAATATAGCTTTTATATCGTAAAAAGAAATCATTTAGAAATAAAGAAGCAAATGTAAACTTAAAATTAATTAAAAGTGAATTAAATAAATAGTCATATGACCATTCGAAGGTGTTAAGCAATAGTTATAATCTCTCTTATATTTGTTAAATAAGGCTATAATTAATAATGCTAAGATGGGATTTAGTAAACTCTCTATTAGACGCTAAAATAAATTACTAATTTAGTGGTCTAGGCAACCTAGTTAATAATACCTCTTTCCTTAGATCTTATTCAATTATTCCCAAATAACTTCAGCTTTTTATTTGTAGATTAAGGATTCTAATATCTTCTTAGATTTATGAAAAGCAAATCTTAAATATTTCCACATGACACTGAAACATATATACCATATATTTTACAAGAAAAAATCTAACAAAGCCATTCTTTTAATTGACTTCAAATATATTTTCTAAATGTAAAGTGATTTAATAAATTGAAAGACATTTTAGTCTAAATATATTCTTCAGCAGCATTAATTTCATACAACATAAATATTATAAGATTGAGTAAAAAGGCTTTGTTGTGTTGAGTTTAAGTCTTTTTTCTAGCTCATCTCTAAATATCAAATTTATAAATAAAACCTTTACATTTTTTACTTTTATTACCATCTTTAATCAGCAAGCTAAATAAGAGAAATTATAGATCTTATTAAGAGAGAATTTAGTAAAATTTGCATAATTATATAGTGCTTTTTTGGAATTAAAGGTAAATCTGTTCGAAATGTATGTAAACAATTTTCTCTTATTTGACTATAAAAGTAGTTATTAAGAAATTAATTACATAATAGGATTAAATTTATTTCAACTGATGTAATCTAAAGTAAGGGGTAAGCAAACATTTAAGTAAACTAAAATTAAAGAAAATCTCTAGTTAATAACATTTTATTTTTAGATATAGCAAAGACTAATAAATGAGGATAAATTTATATTAATGGAAGTATAAACTTAGATTTTCTTTGGTAATCTAATTTTTATAGAGTCGAAGCTAAATAGTCTTTAATTAATAAGGATAGAATTAGTAAAGAAAAAATAAAATTATCAAACAAAGACTAATTTAATGAAATTCAAGTCTTTTTCTAGCATTTTACCTTATCTTTAAATAAAATAGTTTAAGCCTATTTTTATTTGAAAATTTATACTTATGTTTTTATTATTTTCCTTATATAGTCTATTTTAAAGCTCTATCTATCAAAAAGAAATACTTAGAAGAAAAATTAGCTGAAAAGGATAAAGGCAGATTTTTATGATTTAATTAAAATGAACTTAGATTAATACTTTTGAAAAATTAGATGATACTATGAGATTAAATACATTTGCTTTGATAAATATAGATATCATTTTATACGCAATAATCAAATAATCAAACTAAATAATATGAGAAACTTTAAAATATTTCTTAGTGCTCTGAATAGAAGATTTATCGAAAGGAAAATAAGTGCTAAAACGTTTGCTAGTTATAAATAAAAAATGGAGTTTAATATCGGACAGCATCTTAGCAAGGCCAAAATTAAGAAGGCTAGAAGAAAGCCAATCTAATTTAAAAGTAAAAAAAGTAGGCCTTAGAATAATCAAGCTCTTCAGCTCCTTCCTAGGGAAAGCGCATGGTTGACCCAGAAACTTCTTGAATAGAAAAAGAATAAGTTGAAAAATTAAATAAATTACAGTCAAACAAGAAGAAACTATATTAAATCTGACAAATTAAATTCGAGAAATTCTTACTAACTATGAACAACTCAACCTTGAAATAGATTAACTCAAGACAATATTAATAAATAATAAATAAATCACAAGATAATTTATTTGGTCCTAATCTTAACTGCCTCCATCATCAGTTGTATCAATGTAGATTGAAGATCCTCAAAATAAGTTAATAATCTCTAAATCCTAAGAAAAAATAACAGAATAAGAAAATAGTAAAGAAAAAACCTAAATGAACACAAAAATTAAAAACATTGAAAAAATTTTGAAAATAAGAACTCAAAATAAAATAGAAAGAAAAAATGCTGATACTGTAAATCATAATGACATATTCTAAGAAGATGTAAAAGTTCTTAAACCAAACAAAAAATTGAAGAATAAAAAACATTAAGAATTTTATCAAAATTTTATTTAACAAAGGAAGGGATATATAAAGAAAAATATTTTAGAACTTTAGCAGGAATCTTTTTATGAGAGTTGTCTTCTCAATAAAATAGACCGTGGAACCCAACCACGCAAAAAATAGTGGCAGCTGCGACCAGGTTTCAAGTCCTGTGATCGCCAAGCACTTTTATTAACATTAAGTATATTATTATTATTAACGTTTACTATTTTCCATTGACTAATTGTGTAATTTCTTTAATTTTATCTTGTTTGCTTATACTTGCATTAGGATTATTAAGGGAAAAGATTTCGTGGCCACTTTCCAACTAACATTTTTTAATGCGCTGAAAGGCTAAATTTGGATCTAATTAATTTAAATCTTATTCTTCTTGCTCTTTTATAAAATTTTATATAGTTTATTGCTTATTTTATTATATTAAGCTAAAAAGCTATTTTTTATTAGCCATGCTTCTCAAAGTCAAAATTCAAATTTTTTCCTTCTTCAATTTATTTATCATAATAATAAAAAGTTGAAAGACCTATGTAAAATTCTTCTCATAGCAGCTTTAAAATTTTAAGTTTTTGCTTATGATTCTAGTTAGCTCGGAAAACATTTCCTTTATCTGCCTGATTATCTTTATATTTTTATTCTACTAAACTGGTTTTTTATTATTTAGGTTAGATATATTAGTTAATTAATATCTCAATTACTTCATCTTTGCTACTCTATTTTATTTTCATTTTTTACTTCACCACTCTAACCTTCCACCTTGTTCATCGTTTATGAATAAAATCAATAAGCAAACTATTTGAATTTGTTTTCTAAGATAAACATTTACCATTTAATTATTTTAAAAAAGCTACTGTTATATATCTATTTTAGGTTTTTTGGTAAGTTAAGTAATTATATAGCTGATGAATAATTGAAATACTTTTAATATTCCTATTAGATATTTTTAAGTTATGCTTTATATCAAATTTACTAAATATTCTTATATTCTCATTTTATTAATACTTATTTCAGTTATATACTCTATTTCTTAAAATTAAATAGCTAAAATTAAAGTTTACTGAAACATCAAGATAGCTTTTAGCTATAAATCTCTTTAGTTTATTTCTTATTCATCTAAAATTATTTTATTACCATTAACTATGCTTAATTTATTTATTATTGCTTATATATTAATAAATGAGTTCAATTTCAAATTCTTATAATCTACAATATAAAAAATTTAGTTAAAAGGTGTTATAGTATATGGTAACCCCCTTAGTTTGTTTATTTTGTAATTTTTTTGTATCAAAGTTACCGGCTTTCGCTTAATATTATAAATTTTTAAGTATTAAATTTTTAATTATTTCTTTATTTAATTTTAACTATTAGCTTACATTTATGAAGATCACTTAAAATAATTTAAATTATCTATGTTTGTTTCTTTTAATCTCATTCATAATTACAACTATTCGTATACTATATTTAAGAAAATTGTTTGATTTACTCTTCTAGCTATTTATAAAGTTACGCTTCTTATTCCTATAATCATTTATACCTCTAAAGCATTTCTTCTAATTACAAGAATCTTCATTTTATATTTTCTCATTCAGTCTAACTAGCTACATCTTAATTTATTAGTTTTCTTGTTAAAACTTTTCTACTCTTTATTGAAATTACTCCAAAGTAATAGTTAGTAGCAATTATTGCATTTCTTTAGCATAATCTGCTGCCAATTTACTCTATATATCAAATAGTTCTTTTATTTACGCTTTCAAATCTAACTATTCTTTACTTTCTTCTTACTAATTGGTGCTATAACTTTATTATAACTCCACTGTCTAATTTTAGTTTTACTCATATAAATTCGACTATTATATTGCTTGTTATGTATAGATGTTAACGCTTGTAATGACTTAGTTTTGTTCTTAATAACCTATCATTTCTTATAGTTCATCATCTCCTAATTTATGCTTATAAATATTATTTTTTCGTTAATTTTTTCACTCTTAATTTACTAAATAGATGTGAACATTTATTAGACAAGAATCTAAAAGAAGTTATAGCTTTTCTATTAAGAAAGAATGTCCATTTTAATGAAGCATACTTTTACATATTTGATGTTACATCTCTTTAAAACTTCTCCTAACTGTATCATGTTTTAACTAAAGTTTTAAGGTATGGCTTCTCTCTCTGCTGAAAAACATAAAAGTGCGCTGTTAATTTTTACTTAGTTAGCTTAAGCAATTACTAATTTAAGTTATTACTTCTTTATCATTTTCTTCAATACCACTAAATCCAGGAATATCAATAAACTAAATGTAAGGAGCTTCTTTTCTTCTTTTTCAGTTGCTTATTACATTAGATAAACCACTTGCTTTACTGTCAAATCCTTCGTTTTCTATAAAGAGTTTTTCGTGATCTTAATGAGATCCTAAGGATAAGCAGTTGAGAAGAGTACTTTTGGCAGATCCATGATATCCAATGGTAATAATTGAAAAGGAAGGGTACTACTAGTAATTAATCTGCATTTAATAATAAATTTTAGAATCCTTATGTAGAAATAAAAGAATTAATGAAATATCAAGTTAAAAGAGATAATTAAATATATTACTATAATGCTTACAACTAAGCTTTGCAGTAATACAAGGAATAAAAAGAGTATATAGAAATTATTTAGCTTTAATACAATGGTTTAGATAATTTAGCTAATAATCAAACTAATATATAATCATTTATTTTGAAAGAATATGAACAATTAGATTAAATCAACTAAACAAATATCATTCACTATTATTTAAAAAGATAAACCTAGAAATTATTATTTATCAAGTAGTTAGTTAGAAACTTATATTAATTCAATATTTAGTTAAGATTAACAGTTATAGTTATTCCTATTAATAAATAGAAGATATTTAAAAATATAAACATTTAGTTTATTAAGTTTATAACTAAAATAGATAGAACCTATTTTATTTTAAAAGTGTTTGCTTATTTAGAAATAAGGAACAAACCTATTTAGTCTATCCATCACAATTAAACTAAAGCTTATTAGCTGTTTATAATAAGTCAGTAAGAGTAAATCTAAGGCAGTTTGTCCGAGTCGGTTAAGGAGACAGACTTAAGATCTGTTGCACACTAGTGCGCGTGGGTTCGAATCCCACAGCTGCCATTTTTTATAAAATGTATTTATTAATAATTTAAGAGTATATTAATATAACTTTTAAAAGTCTTCATTAGTTTATTAGTGTAAAATAGTCTAATATAGACCTATTAGTCCTAAATATTTTTATTTTTATTAGGATTATTTTAAAATGCATGCGGTGAGATTTGAATCACTTGGAATTTCCCCCACTAGAACTTGAGTCTAGCGCCTTGGACCGGTGCACATGTTAATAAATATTGGGTAGAATAGTTTTAATAGTTAAAGGGTTGAATAATATATGGGATTGGTAGATGGTAAAGAGTATTTGATATTATAGAAGAGAATCTAGGAAAAGTAAATAATGAGTCTGATTTCTAAAAGGTGATCTAAAAACTTAGAGACTAGTATAATTTAAGTAGGTTGGAGATAAAAATTGATTTAATTTAAGTTATTCTAACTTGTTTCTATCTAAGTATATGAGACTTAGTGACAATCCTTATACATAGCAAATCTAAACTAGTTAAAAGAAATTAGATTTATCTTAAGTCTAAATAAAGCTAAAACAGCTCATATACTTTTCTTAAAGATGAATTATCTATTAATTAAATCTATCTATATGGGTTAAATAGCTAAGTTCTTTACTTATAGATAAGGTTAATTGAACTAATAGCTTTCATACAAATTAAGTTATTTATTTAAGGTTGATCAATAAGTTACTTACTTATGAGTATGCTTATAGGTTTTAAGGATACTAAACCTTATGCTATAATGATTATCTTTGAAAGATAGAATAAAATAAGTAGTTATAGCTAAGGTTTGGCTTTAATAAGGTATGAGTCCCATTTCCTTTATTAATTTGTTTATTTCATAATTTTTCTTAAACTCCTAATTTTAGTTTAAAAGAGAATCCGTTGAAAATAATAAAATGCAGCAAACGAATTCTTGCCTTAACTGTAGCAAAGAGTTCAATAAAGGAAGAAACTAGCCAAAGATGCTTAGTTGTAATCATGTCTTATGCTTTGAATGCACTCTAAAACTCCATTAGTAGAATAGTTAGATAGTTTGTCCTTCCTGCTAGCAAATCACGGCATAAGATCCTTATGATCTAGAAATAGCTTTTACTCCTGGGAAAGTACCAAATTAAATCGATATTTGCTAGATGCATAATTAGCCAAAGAGTTTATTGTGTAGAAGTGAGTTTTAGCTAATATGTCATTTATGTGCTTTTTCATAATAGCATAAAGAGCATGAAATAGTAATAGCAGAAGAAGTAATAGAATAGATAAAATAGAACGAGTTGAAAAAAGCCTAATAGCAGAAAGATTAACTAGACAAATCTCTATCTGAAAGCCAAAATAATCTTGAAGAAGAATATTAGAAAGCTTAGCTTTGAATTCAGAAATACAAAAGTGAAGTAAATGAAAGTTCCTAGGCTTTAATAAACTCAATATAGTAGATTTAGCAAAAAAGAATAAAATAAATAGAAAAGGATGAATAAGCCATCCATTAGAAGTTTGACTAAGAAAGAAAAAACTTAGAATTACTAAAGAGCCAGCTAAATTAGCTTAATCAAGTAAATTTACAAAGTATAAGAGAGTTAATTGACTTTATAAAAAATGCTTCTAATCTGTTTTAAAAAAACAAGTAAATAAAGAAACTTTATTCAGTACTATGCTATAAGAGTTAAGCTGAAGGAATCAAATAAGAAATATTAAACTTTATGAATTATAAGATATAAATAAAAGAAACGAAATAGCTAGCTATTAAGACATAAAATGGCAAATTGATTAATGTCTAAATTGAATGAAATAATACAATAGAGCAAGTTAAGTAAAAGATAGAAGGATAATATGCAATAAGCCAAGAATTTTAAAAGTTGAATCATAACGAAAGAGAATAATAAAATTAGTAGACTTTAGAATGACTTGAAGTAGATGAGAAGAATCTTATCAGTCTGGAGTTTAAGAGTAAGATTTTTTAATATATAGTAAGTAAAAAATTAAACAAGTATGTAAGAAATACTAAATCTAAAAGGTGGTAAATAGTTATAAATAAAAAGGAGGTATAAAATTAAAATTAGCATGTAAGCTATAAAAAATCACTAAAGGCAGTAAATAAATAAAAGCTAAATAGCATGTAATTAACTAAATGCATTAGAAAGTAAGTACTATTATAATTTAAGAATGCTAAATTTTAAATACAGACAGTAATATTTAAGTCCAGAGTGTAATATATTTACAAATTATAAAGGTAGTAAGATATTAAAGGAAAGCACCTTGTAAAATAAATTATTTCAAGGTGGTAATTTAACTAACAAATTAGGAGGTAAGAAAATAATTATTATAGTTTGTAAAAATAAAATAATCTAAAAGGTGGTAAGTTGCTAAAAATATAGGTGGTAAGAATGTTTATTTTCTTATTAAAATCAGGAAGTATTAAGTTAAATTAATATAGGTAGTAAATTTTAAAATTATAGGAAGTAATAAGTAAAATAGATCGTAACTATAATAAAGTTAAAAGACAGTAATCAATTTCATGTACTTTTAGCATGTAAAATGTTAAATATTTCAGATTGTAAATATCTAATGCAAAGAACGTATGATTCTTACTATATTTTCAGAACGTAAAGCCTTTAACATATAATAAGAATGTAAGTCTATTACTATACTTTCAGAACGTAAAGCCTTTAACATATAATAAGAATGTAAGTCTATTACTATACTTTCAGAACGTAAAGCCTTTAACATATAATAAGAAAGTAAGTTATATAAAGCATCAAGTTGGTGGATTATATTAAGGATAATAACGGAGTAAGACTTATTAAGAGATAAAACAGATAGTGAGAACTTTAAATTATTAAGTTGGATGTAAAGCATTAAAAATATGAAAGAATGTATAAAGTAATTATACAAAGATTGTAAATGCTTTTAATGCTCATCAAGCGTGTAAGAAAGTTAAATTATAACAAGGTAGTAATATATATAAATAAACATTAGCAAGTAAGTTCCTTGATATAATAAAGAATGTAATGTCTTAAAAATAGGTGGTAAGATAGTTATATAAGCTTGTAAATGTTTGAGAAAAATAGAGGCGTAATTTTGAATATAACAAGATAAAAGTAATTTTTAGTTTATATATAGGGAGTAAGATAACTAAAATAAAATATAGACTGTAAAAATTTTAAAGTTATATTCAGAAAGTAAGAGGGCTTTAATAAATTATAAGTCTGTAACCCACTTAAATGTAATGCAGATTGTAAATAATTAAGTTAAATATAGAATGTATCAATTAATAAATTAACATCTAGGCTGTAAATTCTTATTTATAACAAGCTTGTAATATTAACAATCTATTTTAGGTGGTAATATATTTCAACACTAGGATGTAAACTTTAAATTTAAAAAGCCCAACGTATGAATTTTTTATTAACTTAAGTAACTTTTAATAATATTTAGATTTACTTAGAAAGTAAGAAATATTTATTATATCAGATCGTAATATTCTTACTCAAAAGAAAGTAAATATTTGAAAATCTAAGTGGCTTGTAAGTTATTTCGAATAGCACTTAAGAATGTAAAATAGTTTAATCAAAATAATTAGAAGTTTTGGGATGTAAGAGATTTGAATAAAACTTAAGAAAGTAAAATAGTTTAGTCAAAATAAATAGATATTTTTGGATGTAAGAGATTTTAATAGTACTTAAGAATGTAAAATAGTTTAATCAAAATAATTAGAAGCTGCGAGATGTAAGAGATTTGAATAAAACTTAAGAATGTAAAATATTTTAATCAAAATAATCAGAAGCTGTGGGATGTAAGAGATTTGAATAAAAATTAAGAATGTAAAATAGTTTAAAAAAACTAGAAATTAAGTTGTTTTAAACATTACTCAAGATCGTAAAAAAATTAAAATATATGCTTAGAAAGTAAAATAATTAAGACATTTAAATAGGTAATTTATAAAGACTTAAAGATTGTAAAATCTTTAATGTTTATAGAAAGTAAGGTTATCTATTTTATAGTCAGTAATATTTTAATAAAAGAATGTAAGACTGTAATTGAAAAGACTGTAAGACTCTAAAATCTAGAGTGTAGGTATATTATATAAGAGTGTAAGTTACTATAATTATAGGGAGTGCGTTATTTATGTTTCAGAATGTTAAATAATTTAATGACATTAGAATGTAAATTTTAAACAGAGAATGTAATAAATTAAATTTTAGATGGTAAATATTTAAAATGAAATAAGAAAGTAAATAATTCAAAAAATAGTTTGTATGCTTATTTTTTATTTTAGGGGGTAATAATATAAAAGCCAGAATGTAAGATATTAGAATTTTAAGGTTGTAAAATACACTTAACTAAATATTAGGCAGTTAATTTATCTACAATAGAGTGTAATGCAAACCAAATGAAGGTGGTAATTATTTTTATAAAACAGCTGCTAAATGAGAATTATGAAAGTGACTAAGAAACTTTTTTTTACTCTTTATTTACTCATATTATAAAATAATTTTTTAATTTGTATATTTGAAATATTAAAAGTTAGATATATACAAGATAATTAATTTTTAGAATTAAATGAGTAAATTATAGTGACTCCACTTTTCATTCAGGTTCATTACTTTAAAATTTATTAGTTCTGTTAAATATTCCATTTCCAGTTTTATTCCGGATAATTTTCTTTTAATACATGCCAAGCATTACTGTGTTAACCCTTTTTATTAAAGGTGTTTTCCTTCCGTCGAGTTCAATTCCAATCATATTTAAGTTTCTTCTTTGTTGAGCAAGAGTAATTTTCATCAAGATTTCACTCCAAAAGTACATTTTTTTTCTATTTAATAACCCTTCTGGGGTGCAATATAATTACTAAACGATTATCATAATTTTAAAGTTTCTTGTTAATGCTTTCGTTTGAAATTACAGCAGTATCTTAACGTATGTTCAAATCTCCTGCAATATCAATATTATTTTTTCTCTTGAGTAGGAAATTTTTTCTGTTTGATTTTTTTGGTTCTACATCCTTTGGATCATTCATCGATATATTTTAAAGGAATATGTTTTCGGTCAGCTCTGCGAATTGGTTGAATTTAGTTTCTAATTATTCAATTTTTATCTTTGCTGAGTATTTATTATCATTTTTTTATTCTTATGAGTTAGACATCGGCATGTTATTTTTCCTTCAAGTTCTTATATTTTTCTTAAAATTTTAAGATTATTCTATGCACAATTTTGAGTTCTTAAAGTATATTTTGCTAATCATAATTTGATTGGGATGGATCCTGTTTAGAGAGACATTTTACAATAAGCTTTCCATTTTTTTATTTTTAAATAATACATATAATAAATTAAATGTTTAACTTTCTTGGAGATAATTCAATCTCTTTTCCATCAGCCCCTAAATTGCTTTGGAGGCTAAATATATAAAAGTTTGAAAGTCTCTAAAACTCTTCTCTTTGCGATGCATATGGTCCTTGAGGTATTCTTTCGCCTAGATGATGCTTGCTATTCTTTTTCTTGTATATTTTTTCGATTTTTTGCAATATAATCTTTCTCTTTTTATTTATATCTTGAGAAGTCTCTTCTTTTTGTTCTCCAATACCTTCTAGTAATTTTATTACTATTATTTAAAGTTGTAAAATTTATAGTAACTTTTTCGCATATGTGAGCTACAGTAATTATAACTTTTATTTTTGCTTAGGTGTGAATCTTGAGCTTTAATTCTTTCGATTATCATTGGATCATTACACTATTCTCTTAGTTCCATTTAACTCTGCATTTTCTGCTGTTTATTCTATTTTTCCTTTATAATTGCTTTTTTCTTTCTGTTTCTATTGCTAGTTAAATAATTGATTTTTCATGCCTTTTTAAATATTTCAAAGGCATTACGGTCTCTTTCATAGTTATGAGACTCGATTCTATTTCCTTTGAAATTTTAAGTTTTTACATTAATTTCTTATTGTCATCAACTTTTGACCTCTTCTTGGAAATCCAACTCCACTTTTATCAGCTAATCATAATTTATTTACTGCTATATGGCGAAACTATTGTCTTATGGGTGCATAATGTTATAGCCTATTTCCTAAACTTCTCTTTAGGGACAGGATTTTCGATTTGGTTGATAATTTTTTTGAACTATTTTCAATAGCCTAGTTTTTCTAGGATTTTGTTGGTTAATTTTTTCTTAGAACTGTAAAAAGTCCTGATATCTTTTAAGCTATAGTATTTACATATTTTCTCTATTCTATACAATTAAGTTTTTGCTAATTTTTAAATATTTAACTTAGTTAAAAATTTAATCTGCTGCATAATATGTATCATCATGCAATATGCTTGACTAGATATCTCAATAATTTCATAAATATAACACTAATTATGGTTAAGCAAATAAAAGTCTATCTCTAGTGTTAAATCCATAAAAGAAATAAAATTATCTTGAAATTAAGTTAAGATAGGAATTTTGAAAAATTTATAAATAAAATACAAAGAATCAATAAGCTAGAAGCATTAAAAGAAGCATTAATAAGTCTATAAAGATAATACTGATATATTATAATAATATCTTTCATTTAAAGCTTATTTAAATAAATGTATTATTCTGCTTTAATTTTTATATAAACTGATTAAATTAAAAATTAAGACGAAAAAACTTTGATTTAGTAAAGAATAAAAATATGGGTAAAATATAAGAAATTATGTTTATTATTTGTATTTAAGTAAGTATTTGGGATATAATAGAGATAATAAATTAAAATTTAAACATTTGTTAATGATTATAATTAAAAGCATTCTATGATTATTTCTAATTTAACTCTATTTACTTTAATATTATTCTTTTAGTACAATATTTCTATATTTATATCATCCTTTAGTTTATTTATTTCTAAATCTTTTATTTCTTTAGTTAGCATCTGATGCAAAGTATAAAATGCTTTTGGAAGAATTATTTTAAGTAAAGAAAATAAATTTGTAATAAAGTAGATAAAGTTCTATTTCAAGCAAAGTATAAATCTTTAAATATACCAAGCAATAAATCTATCAAATTAGCTGCGTAGCTTCTCAATTGCTATATTAAAATATTAATATTTCGATATATTCATAAAATTTCTTTAACTGAAGTTTGTTTCTTCTACCAAGCAATTTAAATAAAGTTGATAAATATTAAGATCTTTATTGTTTAATAACTATTTATTTTAATTGCTTTATTTAAGCTAATTTTCTTAATTTTTTCTATATTATACTCTCTATCTTTCTCTTACCATTTAATCTTAATTTACTATTTTTCTTCTTCTATTTATATACAACTATTTGCTAGTTTATTTAGTAATATACACTCGAAAATACAAAGATAATTTATTAAGCAGGTATGCTTAATATTATAAATTTTTAAGTATTCAATTATTTATTAATTAATTTATTTTATTTTTACTTAGTAGAAATAGTTCTCTTTCTATATTCTTCATTTCTTCATTCAATTAATTTTTTTCTTTTAAATGAATGTTAATTTTATTATCTCCAGGCTTAAGAAAATTAATATCTTTTATCATTTTCATCATATTCCTAAGATTTTTCAATTTTATATCTTAATTAATTTAATATATTTTATTCTAAACAGCTTACTTTTACTTCGCAAAATGTTTCTTTCAATTTTACTTACTACAGAAAGAATATTAAATTAGAATTTTATTAAAGAATTCTTTTCTAAATAAATAATTTATTTTATTAATTAACTTTAATGATTACAGTACTTCTCAAAAATTTTATTTATAATTAATTTTAACTATTAACTCACATTTATGAAAGAATGAGATAAATTTTAATTTAGCTAGTTTATCAATTTTAAAATAGATTAATTATTAAGCTTAAACCTTTATTTATAAACCTTTGATAAATTAATATAGAATCTTAGAAGTCATCATATCATTCAAGCGTAAATTGAAAAAATAAAAGAAATATTAAAATTGTATTTATACATCTTTTTTAGTAGCAACTTTCTTTTATTATAAATAAAGAAAATTAATATCTAATAAAATTCAGATATTCAGTTATATCATGTTTTTCATTTTTTTTAAGAATATAAATTTAAAGTTTGAAAACACAGCAAGCTAGCAATTTATCTTAATTTTAATAATAAGTTAAAATTTCTTTATTTAAAAAGATTCTTTTAAATCATTTTTTCCTTACCTATCTTTCACATTTATATTTACTTAGAAAAAAGAAAGCTAAATCTTATATTTAAATTTAGAATATACTTATTAATTAGCTTGGATAAAAAACTAAAATGATAGCATTGTTAACCATTAAGCCTTAATCATATATAATATTGAAAGGTTGAAGGAATAAGGATTTGCTTATTAGAGATTATTTAGTTGATGCTTTATTTTATTTATTTAGTTATAAGCTCTAAATAAATAAAAAGCATTCACTCAAGATCATTTAAAAAATAATTATAATACTTATTTATTTAAATTATGTGTAACTGGTAGATAAGCCTTAACAATGATTAGTAATTTTAAGATTTAGGTTGGTGTAATTTATCCTTGCTTTGCTTTATATGGATATATAATAATAATGATTTCCATTAATTAATTAATATATGCTTAGTATCATATCAATGTAATTAAATGTATTATAAATATACCTCTCAGAGAAGATGTTTATTTTATATGTACTACTTAAATAATTATTAGACTAAGTTTACTAATTATTATATTAATTATACTACTTACCTCTTTAAGCTGTCTGTCTAGTTATTCATTTACAATATAATATTTTAGTTTAGAATCCTTAGTAAAAATTAAAAGCGATTACTACACCTAAGAACTTACTTGATGCATTTGAGAATATCTAAATGGAAATGAATTTATGCTTCATTAGAGATTTAAGTATTAATAAATGCTAATTAGTGGAGATTAAAGTATTGACTAAGATCTAACTAGAATATTAAAAGCAAGGTATTAAATAAAATAAGCTTATGCTTTTAAAATAGTTAAAGATATATAAAAACTGTTGATATATGAAATTAAAGGTATTAATTATTTATGCTTCAATTAACTTTTATATTTTCTATGTATCTCTACTAAAGTTAACTCTGCTTTAATCAAATGCAAGCTAAATTACCAATCTTGCTAATTATTTTAGCTATAGTCAAGTTAAATGCTTTAAAAATTGCTTTTCTAAATGAATATCGAATAAGTCAACCTTATGATGTCAACTCTTCTAAAGAGGAAAAGGAAGAAACTTTAAGCAACCACTTTTAAAATAAGTAGTGATTTAGAATTTAAGATATATAACTAGAATTTGAGTAAATTAAGGTAAATAGAAATATAACTAAAAACTTTAACTATTTTACATTAAAGTGAGAGAAATTAAAACTAGACATGATCATTGATATGTCAAAAAGCTACTAACTTACCTATTTAATTTCTATTTGAGCTCATTAAAACAAGATAATTAACATAGTTTCAAAGGAGTAAAATAACAAAATTATTTAAAATAGTAAGTTCAGTCATTTTATCCTTCCTTCAACTGAATCTCTTACTAAAGTAATAATAAAGTTCTTAGAATAGTTTAAATGAAAATCTTTGGGATACTTTACAGATTAATTTACAGGTAGTGAACCTTCAATAATTTAATCAGCTCTAAGAAATTTAGAATATTAATGAATAATTCCTGCTTTTGGCATTGAAAAGATAAATATTGGAATTATTTCTTAAGATATTTAAATAAAAGGAATAAGGAAATTTTATAGTACTATCAGCTATAACTTTGAATCCTTTTTAAATTTGATTTTGCAATAAAACTATGAAATAAAAGCTTTTATAATGAATATTTAAAACTCCTGGTAAATCTGGAATTTACATGATATCTAGACTATAAACGGATTCGTAGGTTTTAGCTTTGGAATGGAAATTACTAGGAATGAGATAGAATACTAACTTCATTGTATAGACCTATTTTTAGAGTAAATTGCAAAGGCATTAAAAGAGTAGAAATATATCAACAATGAATTAGTGAAAGATTTTATATAGAAGCTATTTTCTAGTCAAAGTATTTAGCTTTAAATTTTGAATGTACAACTTAATAAAGTTAAAGTAGTGGGAATCGTTAATTTAACTTCCATAGTGTATTAGGAATAAATAATTTGGCCTGATGGAACTACTAACATACCAGACAATAGTTTAATTGAAATTCCAATTAGCATGGTAGCGGACAGAAAAAATCCTGATGGAGTTGACGTGTCATGAGTAACTTATTACTATTGAGGTAGAGAATATGGTGTTTATTATGTTAATAATGTAAATAACATAATGCCCTATTATCACTTAAAATCAACCGATATTTTTACAGGAGCTGAATACTTTGATTATGACCATGTCTTCAAAGAATGAAGCTAAAAAAAGTAAGAATATGGTCTACTTCATTACATGCCAGAAACAAGTTCTAATTCTATAGATCTTTATCATTTTTTCGAATAGCAAAACTTTACTATAACATGTATCTCTGGTGATAATGCAGCTCCTGATTTATCAAATAAATAAAAATATCCATATTTTGTACGATCAATTCCTTCAGATGCATATTCAGCAGTTTTAGTTGCAAGAACATGTTATATGTAAGGATGAACAAAAGTAGGAGTAATTTATTAGGATACAGCATGATAAAAGGGAATATATGATTACTTTGTTAAAGAATCAAGTCACTTCAGTATAAGCATAGCTAATTAAAATAGAGTAGTAGGCGACATTAAGTCCTAGACTAGCAATGAATCATGAAAAGATATAGTAAAGGAAATATACTAGAAGACTAGAGTTGTTTTGATTATTGTTTATGAAGATGATGCCAAAATCATAATAAAGCAGTTTTATGAATAGGGGGCGAGAGAAGGAGACTTTTTATTCATTTCTTTTTCCTGACTAACCGAAAATTTTGTTTCATAAGACAAAGAAGTAAGTAAGATTCAAGCAGTAGTAAAAGGAGCAATATAATTTACTCCTGCTTATTTATAGGGAGATTTTGGGTAAAGTATAAAAAAGTAAATTTAGGAATATTTTAACACCGAGCAGTTAACTAATTATGCCTTCACAGAATTCGATGCTCTTCTTTTGGGAGTTCATGCTTTGCAAAATTTGATAAATAAAGGATAAAATTACAAGAAATAGAAAAATATCATAGAAGCAGTTAGAAATACTAAATTCATAGGAGCAACAGGAAAAGTAAGTATCGAATCAACTTCGAATGATAGATCTGCACTACCATGAAGTATAGAAAATTATCGGAAAAATGAAAAAGGGATTTGAAAGATTTAAACTATTGGAGTTTATTGTTTAACATGTGGTGTAATTTTTAATTTCGAAAAGCCTTTTATGTGAGGAGATGGAAGTACAGGAAGTTTTGAAGATAATTGAAATTTAGAATGTCCCTTTAAAGAAAGAGAAAGATAAACATTTACGTAAGGTGAAATAGTGTAATACGTAATTTTACTTAGCATGCTAATATTAGTTATTTCAATTTCTTTTTGAGAGATAAGAAAAAGAAGTGACTATTAATTTGTTAAACTGAAGAGAGTATTTGTAATGTCCAGTTGGGATTTTATTTACATTTTTCATATTCTTTTATATACTTTGCAAATCGCTTCAGTTGGTCCAAACTTCTCTGATTATAGTTATTTAGCAGAATTTATTGTAAGCTGTGCAAAACTTGATTTCGTAAATATTTTTGGAGAGTCTCATAACAAGCAATACTCCAATCAATTAGTTGCATGTGTCATAGCTTCTTTGTGATTAATTAGCCTTTTGAGTATTATGCGAAAGTTAGAGTTTTCCAATAAATTATTTCTTTATTTAATTGGAAGTATTTCGTATTATTTAGGCCCGTTTCTAACTTACAGCTTTTTCCTACCTTTGAACTGAAACTTTATGGATTTATTTATCTGCGTTGAAGGATTTGACTAAAATCATAATGGATCTCTCGAATTCTCCGAGTCATTTCACTATAAAGATTGTAACTGAAAATGTTGATAAGGTAGTCACCTCTTTTTCGTAATAGTATGCTCTATTTCCTTCATTATCTATACAATCTTAGGAACTAAAACCCTTCTAATGTGGTAAGAACTATATGGATACTTAAACAAGATAAAGTACAAAAAACAATGACTAATAAGCTTTAGAGTGTTCTAGTTTATTCTAGTTACTTTGAATTTACTAGTAGAAAGGTAGAACAAAATAGTCCATGCTGTGCTTTATTTAATTATATTAGCTTTTCTTTTCCTCTATATTTACAAGATATAGCCTTGCTGCTACCCTAAACTAAATTCTTGAATGCTAATTTTTCTTGGTTGTAACTTTTGAATTTCAATAGTAAAAATAATTTGAATGGAAGTTTCCTCTAATGAAGTTCTTAAAAATATCTATATTTTAGTAAATGGGATAGGATGTATCTTAATAATTTTAATAGGGTTTAGATTATAATTGAAATAAAAAACCTTAATTACTATCTTTGAGTTAGACGAAACTTATTTATTCAGATGAACCTTTTAATGCAAGAGAGATTAAAATTTGCTACCTAAATATATCCTGAATCAGTCTATTTTCCTTAATTTCAGATAATTCTTAGCTTTTAAGATACTAAATGATGAAAATTTTTTGTTTGAGTAAGAAAATTTTTCTCTTAAGCTTTATTTATATCACAACCTTATAAATAATGAATAGAACTAGTTCTTATTTTAAGAATAATAAAGCATCAGTCCTTCAGAGCTAACTGGAAATTTTAAAAATGTACAAAGAAAAAGAACTAAAAATCTGGAATAAAAAAGAGAATAACTTTAAAAAAGCTAAGAAGCTAAAGCATATCCAACTCCTACATCTTCATATAAAAATTAATCTTCATAAATTATTATTCAACAAAGTGGCTCAAGTAAAGGAATAAAACTTTCGAAGGTATAAAAGGTAAAACAAGTTGAGGATCTATATGAGAGCGAAGACCATTAAAATGATATAGTATATGACTAAGAGTTACTCTTTATACTACCTTAATAATTTTTTAAAATTTAAGCAATATTTAAAGTTTCAAACATATAAAATCATTAATTCTCTATTAAAATTCCAAAACCTGAACAATTTCAAATTGACAGTCCGCTCTTGATATGATATCTTTTTGTTAATACTGGTATAAGATAAAATTGATTCTTATTCAAGGCATAAAGTTTAATAAATATGATAAAACAAAAGTTAAAGAAATGAAGGAAAGTTAAATTTAAAATAAGAAAGTCTCAATTATAAAAATAGAGGAATAAATTAAGTAATTAACTTATTAATTTCATCCTTTATAGCATTTAATAAACATCTAAGCTTATTATAAGCATAGTCATAATTTAATAGCCTAAATATTAAATTAAAGCTATTATTATAAATAATTACTAAATCAAATCTAGAAAATTTAGGATTCTAAGATTATTTTAGGGTAAAATAGATTAAGCTTTAATTAAGATATAAATATAAGAAATATTAAATATTCTTGATTATTGCTAAACTTAACTAGATGTTTTTAGAGATTTTGAATATGAAATATGTTCAAACTTTAAAATTATTTTCAATAATAATTACCTTACATATTTCATAATCAAGCTTCGGATGGGGAGGGTATAGAAAGATAGCTTACTAAATTAGGAGTTTTAGATGATTAGGGTTTAGATCTCTTTAATTAGAGATGATATTTATGTGAAAATATAATGTATGTGATTGACTAAAACATACCTTATAATATATAAATTATAATAAATTTAATTATAAATCTAAAGTCTACATTTGTAGGATAGAAAAGCTATTATTTAATTATAAGGAGAAAATACTAATGTATAAAACATTAAAATAAAAGCATACTATAATAAAATAATAATGTACTTAATTCAATTAAGCAAGAAAGAAACTAAATCATAGTAAATGCATACATTTAGTATATCATTCTTAATATATAAAATACTTATTTTTTTATTTTATATATAGCCTAACCTTCTCATAATAATTCAATGCAATTTTCAACTTTTCTAAAAATTAAATTTTTGTACTTTTTATCTCTTAATTAAGCAAGAATATTTAGTTTTAGGGTTATCAATGAAGATTTCTTAGGTTATATATAATTAATTATCCTGTTTTGATGCTTTTAACTTAGAAATTTT
The DNA here is from genome assembly GCA_946699065.1 of Loxodes magnus. Taxonomy (NCBI): domain Eukaryota; phylum Ciliophora; class Karyorelictea; order Loxodida; family Loxodidae; genus Loxodes; species Loxodes magnus. Next base: position 7,470 of record CAMPDV010004258.1, on the reverse strand, counting down.
TAAATAAAAGGAAGATTTAAAATATTTCTTTGAAAATGGCTTTTGATTTAAGTTAAATTCAAGATAAGCTAATTAAGATTATAATAAAATGCAAGAAGGAATAGTACTTTTGAAATGTTTTACAATTATAATGTAATGAATGTAGTTAAATTAATAGGATAAACCAACTAAGATATTTATTTAAAGTAATTAATACTTTTTGCAAACTTTTATTTTACGTAAAATACTTGCAATCCTATATTAAGAACTAAAAGATATAGCTTTAACTTGTAATTCTAAAATAAAATTAAAATTAAGCATTTTATAATTTTACACTCCTAGTGAATATAAGTTATTTATGTTTTACATAGCTTTAAAGTAAATAAATAAGGCTTTATTTAAAAATAAAAGAATTTGGTATTAACTAAATGAAATGCTTTTAATCTAATCCTTTTAACTAAAGAATTTAGATATCCATCAAATTAAATATTTGGCTTGTTAAGATAAGGATAATTATTAAAATAAAAGTAACTAGAAAGTGTATGAAAGATTGAACACTAAGATGTTTCATAATATTTAATCAAGCTATTAAAATAATATCTATCATTATTTTAAATAAAAAGGATTAAGATAATTAAATTGTCTGAGTAATTAGACATTAGCAAACATAAAAGACTCTCTGTTGAAATGTGTCTATAAATAAATTAGAAGTCTAATTTATAAAACTTGCATATAAAATTTGCTATGGGATGAAGATGGAAAAATTTGTTAAAGATGTTAATAAGGTTTTGAGATAGATTCTAATAAAAAATGTAGAAATTGCAATTAAGTGCCAAAAATTTCATATAATGCGGTTAAGGAAAATGTACTAAATATAATAATTCTCTTATTTTATATGAAGAATAATGCTGACAAAATTGACCTTTATCTACATTTCTATAGCAAGATAGTTGCATAAAATGTACCTAGAAGTTTCCTTATTTTGAATTATGTAATCAAGATAGATGTTTAAAATGCGATAAAAGGCACTTTTTGAAGTATAACGAATGTCTTAACTGTACTAATCTTGATGATAATTGTGAAACTTGCTAAGAGCAAGCTTGTGTTTCATGCAAAAACATTATAAATTATCATTCTAGACCAATAAGTGTGATTTGATATGTTCTGAAGATGAATAAGATTATGATAAAGATAGAATATGCTAATTTTGCAACTTAAGTATTTCAAACTGTTCAAAATGTTCCAGTAGTACTATAAAAGGCTTAGAATGCTCAAGTTCTTATCAACTATCTAATGAAACTTCTGAGTACATTTTACTTCAAATAAATGAAAAAGTTTAGCAAAACAATTAATCATCACCAAATTCAGTTTCAGATTTAAAATTAAAAGCTAAATAAAGAAAATTGAAAATTTCCGAACCTATATAATTCCTTTAGTTGTAGCAACCGGAATGATTGCTTTAGTTATGACTTCAGGTTCCACTAAGACTTGTTACTAACTATGAATTGCATATTGTTTGGATGAAATTATTTTATGTACAGGAATGGTTTCAGTTATGATGCCTAAATTTTATAAGATCTATACTTAGTAAGTACAAACTTTTAAACTCTCATTCTGAAATAGCTTGGATTTGACTTAATTCTAAGAAGAAATTACAAACAGAAATTTTTTATAATCTATAAATACAAGGAACAAAATCTGCGACTTTCCTTTCAAATGATTTAGGGTAAGTAATTGACTTTGTATTTTACTGTTTTATATTTATATTCCTTTGAAAATCCTAGCACATATAAAATAAGTTTGGTCGTTACTTACAGGAAACTTACTAAAATTATAAATTTTCAGCGTTCATAAGGCTTCTTTTAAATCTTTCTGTTGGTCTGATGACTTCGGTTTTACTTTAAATTAGATTTACAAGTTTTGCTGATGCTTATGTGGGTTTAATTTCATTCTTTCTTACACAATCCTAGTAAGCTATAATTTAAATCCTTTTTTTTATTTTTATGTTTCCTATAATTTCAAAGCTTAAAAATTTCTAGAAGGCCTTGGTAAAAGTTTGGCCTAATTAAGTGCAGAACATGAAAACCACTTTCTTTAAGATTTAGATAATATAGAATTACAGAAGCTTGCTAACAGAACTAAAAAGTGGGACAATATTTACTGTTTATAATTCTACAGCTTATTTTTAATAAGGAGAATAATTCAACCCTTCATTATAATAATGGGATAAGAATAGCCAGAATTCTAAATTTCAGTTAGTGCAATTCTTACTTTTGTTTACATGGCTTACATTTGTATATTTAGGCCTTTGAAAAGCAAAATAGAGTTAATCTTATAGTAATTAATGAAATCCTGATCTTAAGTCTGTTTTTGTAAAATTCTCTTTACATTAATTAAAATCCAGAAAAATAGGATATATTTGCATTCACAATTATCTTATTCACTTTCTTGATTGAGATTGGAGATTGAATATATGCATTCTTAGTCCTTCTTTGTAACTTTATTAATACATTAAGCAAAAATTTACTAGTAGATAGTTTGAAAATAAGGGAGAAAACATTCCTAATTGTAATAAAAAATAACTAAAGTAAACTTATAAAACACTTAAATGGATATTTTATTTAACTATAACGAAGAAATAAAGTAAACTAATTTTGATTTTCCAAGTGAAAAAAATCCAAGGTGAGAGATTGATAAATAAAAAGTTAATTATAAAAACATGTAAGGATTTTATTAAATTAGAAAGAATTGACATAAAATTAATAAATCTACAATCCAAGAGCAAACTTCAAGATACTGATAAGATAAAACCAAAAGAGATATTTACCTTTATAAGCTAAGGCTTTTAAATTCTTTACTATATTAATATTTCCATATATTTATAAATTAAATCATATAGTAGAATATATATAAATAAGCTACTCTTATCAATAAATATTGTGATGAGATTCAAATTAATTATAGTTAAAATTTTTTATTTCTAAATAAATGCAAATTTAGCAAATATATTTTCGCTATCTTAATCTTCTTTCTTTTTTATTTTAATTTACTTCTTCCTATTATTTTAATACTGTAACTATTTGAATATATCATATTTCTCTTGAAGTTTAATTATTCTTCATTCAGGTTAAAGTTCAATCTTTATCCTCTTTCTTCTATGATTGATGTTTCAATTTTAAACTTATCTCGCATCCTTTTTTTTCTAAGTCGCTATAATGGAGGATAATGAAACTCGCAAATTAATCCTATACTCAAGTATTTTCTTGGCTTTATTTTAATTAACTAGATAGACTTATAAAAGGTTCTTATTAGACTAATCTAAATAGTAGTTTTATCATATCACGACAAAAGTTTTTAACTCTAAGTAGCTTTTAATTTAAATTAATTAGATTTAAGAAAGATCTACTATATATTAGACATGCAATTTATTAAATTTTTATTATATTATCAAACATATTATTATCCAAGACCTTTGACTCTAACTATTGCCCGATTTCATATTTGTTCTCTATACTTGCTATTTTAATTTGATTAAAGGAAGGTTGTTTTCTTATTTGCAAGTTGCTATTATATATCTTCTTTAACATTTTAATAAGTTTATGTATTTTCTGTTTTAATGTAATCTTAAATCTAATTATAGGTTTAATTTAATCTCTATATTTAATTTTAGAAAATTAGTAAATCTCTTCTATTAAGATTCTACATTCATAATACAAAATAACTAAATTCAAATCTAAATTTACTTAAAGCTACCAATTAAAAGGTAGTTAATGAGTAAATATTAGAATAAAGTGATAATAGATACCTTATTTATTTTTAGTACATAAAAGTACTAATTCTTAGTTAGTAAACTTTAGGTAAATAATAATTATTAATGGATAGCTTTATGATAATAAGTATATGATGTAAGCAGAAAATAACTTATTCATAATAGAATATTCTTATATTCGTCTAATTTATCTTTTCATAATTTATAGGATAGATGAGAATTTAATATATATAAAGGATAGAGAAAATGCTGTATGGATGACAAGCTACCAGCACTTAATTAGTATAAAGGAGAAGTTTAAATATGCTAAGAAATTTATGAAAATTCATTTAAAGACTTAAAGAAAAGCTATAAGTGTGTAAGTAACTAACTACTTATTTAAAATATAAAATTAGAAGGAAATAATTTAAATTTATCAAGTTGAATCATATAATTTAGCTGATTTATAATAGTTGATATATCTTAATACACTAAAGTAGATTATAAAAATTGATATTGTAACTAAATTTCTAAACATCTAGTAAGAAAAGAAAAGGTTAATAAATAAAGAAATTTACCTGAAATATTTCTATAATGATAGTAAAGAATAGTTATCATTATGCTTATTAAGTTACTAATTTAATATAATTCTTAGAAATTTAATTGATTATGAGTTTTGATAAATAAAGTGAATATTTCCCCTTATAGTGAGGATTATTTTTCAAATAAGCTAAAAAAAGCTGTGCAACTAGCATAAAGTTTGGAAGATTCTTTTAAAATGTAGTAAAATCGATATAAGTAATCAAGATTGCTGATATATAAGAATATTTTAATTTAGTTAAGTATGCTAAGTACATTTTAATAGATTTTTTGTTTAAGTGGCATAAATAAAATTTAATGATGTAGATGATATAATTATTTGAAGGCTTTTTACTAAGAACTTAAAATATATATAAATTAGATTATTTGTCTTGGAATGTAAGCTTGCTTAAATAAAATAAATTAAGAAAGAATAAGAGATCTTGAAATAGAAATTCAAATTTTCTCTCACATCTGAATATGATAAATTATCGATATCTCATAATGAAAAAGTAGCTAAAAATTATCAGAATTAAGAATCTAACTTATGATTATATAAAGTTAATTTACTTATTCTTGCTTAACAGAATATACCAGCATGATAAATAACTATAAATCTTCAATTTATAAATCTACTTCTATGATAAAAATAAAGATTGATAATTTTTAAGACTCTACAATTAAATAGTAAATTAATATTTTATCTTAAATGTAAAAACTAGCATGCAAATATGCATAAAGCATAAAGCATAAATAATATCTCAATTCTTTTAAACTTAATGTACATTTTACCAAAAGTCTAAATAATTGCATCATATGAGTTTCTGGTTTAGAAAATTATAGAATTAATAATGCATCTAACATATCATTAAAACATTAAGAGTAAAGCATGAAATAAATTCTAAATGAGTAGTTAAATTCAGATATAACTTTAATTAAAAGTCTTAGATGTTATAACAATAAAATTATATCAAATATTTATTTAAATAACTTTGAGTTATAACTATTTTGATTTCTTTATAAATTTAGCATTAATATAAAAAACATTTTATATTGCACATCTCATTGTTTTGATTTGCAAGATAAAGGCAATAAATTTTAGCAAAAAGGATTTTGTTTAAGTAAAAAAATTAATATAAAGAGTGAAAGCATGAATTATTAAGAGATATATGCAAAACTAGAATATTGTGATGCTTTAATTAATTGATGTATTTAAATAAATTAACTAATAAAACTATTATTTTATAATATTTTATCTGAGTCAAGTAATCTAATAAATTATAAAAGTTTCTAAGCTTATTAAATATAATTATCTACTCTTAGCTATTTTTGCTTTGATTTCTATGTGATATATTCTATAATCTTAATATTTTGATTTAGTTTTATTAAAAGATAATATGCTTAGTCACATATAAGGTAATAGACTACATTCAAAATTGTAAAATGGCTTATTAAGCGGGAATTTAAGTTTTTAAGGAAATTTGATAAAAAAATTTAGTATTTTATGAAGAATATTTGATAAAATGAAAGCAATAGATTATGAAAACATTAGCCTTCTTGAGCTATATTAAAAATAAAAGCCTTTTATCCCTATCTTTTTATATAATTATATATAACTAAAAAAATAATAAAATAATTATTGTGAATCCTCAGCAATGAATTCTATGAAGCTTTTTATAAAAATAAATAATTTAAAAGTTTATTCTTGATAAATTTATATAGTTTCTTAACTAAATAATTTTAAACTCAATATAAGTTTTTATTTCTTTTATGCCTTTATTGCTATAAGCTTAAATTAAAATAAAAATACATATGACTAGATTTTCATTATCATCTAATTTCAATGCATCTTTAAAGATAAAAAACTATTTTTAAATTTTGATTATCTCTTTATTAAAGTCATGAAAAAAAGAATTTAATTTTTAAATGTTATTTTATTTCTGTCTCATATTTTTTATAAGATATAACATTTTATTTGCAACAGACTACTAATATTAAATAAATAACTATAAATAAAATTATTACTCATCAAATAAAACATTTTTTCTTATTTTTAAGTATTTTTGTTATATACAAATTCATATTTAAGTTGTATACCTATTAGGTTAAATCTTTTTGTATTTATTAAATTTAATATAATATGAAAATTAAATTTAGAGCGAGAAAAATGGCAGCTGTGGGATTCGAACCCACGCGCACTAGTGTGCAACAGATCTTAAGTCTGTCTCCTTAACCGACTCGGACAAACTGCCTTACAGCATCTATTATTCTTTCTTTATAAATTTATATTTAAAATATTAACTTTAGTAATAACCTTAATTAATTAATTTTATTAGGATAAATTATTAATTATCTATCTATTTATAGCGAAGTTATTGTTTAATATTATTAAATAAATAAATAAATAATCTTAAATATTATATTATACTTTTGCTTATCTTGTTCGTAAACTTTAGATTTAAAGGGATATTGCTATTTTTGCATTCTTTATAAAACTTTTCAGTTGCTTAATCAATTCTATTGCAAATATAACTCTCAAATATTGCTTTACATAGAGATTAGGAATTAAATGTTTAACTTTATTATATGATAAAGATTAATTATTTTAATGAAATATACAAATATTTATTAAGTTTTTTAATCTTAGACAATAGAATAGTTATATGAGTGTTGTATAATTTAACTCTAATGTGTTATTATATAATTATTAGTTTATATTTTGGTTATATTTAAATTTAAGTTCATTAAAGCCCATAAGCTAAAATTTATACAATAAAAATGCGGTTTGTGAGGATCGAACTCACGACCTTCAGATTATGAGACTGACGCGCTACCGACTGCGCTAAAACCTTGTTAAAATAATATTAATCTTATAAATTAAAAGAAAATTATAATTATAAAACTTTACTAACTAGCTTATCTTATATCTATATGAGTTAATATTAATAATGCATGTAATATACCTAATTAAAGCTTATATTATTTCCTTATATAGAATTACTTTTATTAACTTTTTCCCTTTTTTCTATATACTCATTTATTTTATATTCTCACCAGAAAATTTTTAAAGAAATAAACTTTAGATACATAAAGGACAATCTTTTGCTTTTAGAATCTCAAATAAATTAAACTGAAGTAGAATATGAATAAAGTTAATGTATATT
>CAMPDV010004257.1:0-32583 GCA_946699065.1 Loxodes magnus | reverse complement strand
TTTGTATATGCTGTGGCTATATCCAGTGATTCAGAGTTCATCGTATCGGGAAGTGATGATAAGACGGTGAGACTATGGGACGTCAAGGACAGGTACCTGTAAGACCATGAGTGGTCACAAAGATTATGTATATGCTGTGGCTATATCCAGTGATTCAGAGTTCATCGTATCGGGAAGTTATGATTATACGGTGAGACTATGGGACGTCAAGACAGGTACCTGTAAGACCATGAGTGGTCACAAAGATTATGTATATGCTGTGGCTATATCCAGTGATTCAGAGTTCATCGTATCGGGAAGTGATGATAAGACGGTGAGACTATGGGACGTCCAAGACAGGTACCTGTAAGGACCATGAGTGGGTCACAAAGATTATGTATATGCTGTGGCTATATCCAGTGATTCAGAGTTCATCGTATCGGGAAGTGATGATAAGACGGTGAGACTATGGGACGTCAAGACAGGTACCTGTAAGACCATGAGTGGTCACACTAGTTCTGTATCATCTGTGGCTATATCCAGTGATTTCAGAGTTCATCGTATCGGGAAGTGATGATAAGACGGTGAGGACTATGGGACGTCAAGGACAGGTACCTGTAAGACCATGAGTGGTCACACTAGTTATGTATCATCTGTGGCGATATCCAGTGATTCAGAGTTCATCGTATCGGGAAGTGGAGATTATACGGTGAGACTATGGGACGTCAAGACAGGTACCTGTAAGACCATGAGTGGTCACACTAGTTCTGTATCATCTGTGGCTATATCCAGTGATTCAGAGTTCATCGTATCGGGAAGTTATGATTATACGGTGAGACTATGGGACGTCAAGACAGGTACCTGTAAGACCATGAGTGGTCACAAAGATTATGTAAATGCTGTGGCTATATCCAGTGATTCAGAGTTCATCGTATCGGGAAGTGTATGATTATACGGTGAGACTATGGGACGTCAAGACAGGTACCTGTAAGACCATGAGTGGTCACAAAGATTATGTAAATGCTGTGGCTATATCCAGTGATTCAGAGTTCATCGTATCGGGAAGTGTATGATTATACGGTGAGACTATGGGACGTCAAGACAGGTACCTGTAAGACCATGAGTGGTCACAAAGATTATGTAAATGCTGTGGCTATATCCAGTGATTCAGAGTTCATCGTATCGGGAAGTGATGATAAGACGGTGAGACTATGGGACGTCAAGACAGGTACCTGTAAGACCATGAGTGGTCACAAAGATTATGTAAATGCTGTGGCTATATCCAGTGATTCAGAGTTCATCGTATCGGGAAGTGATGATAAGACGGTGAGACTATGGGACGTCAAGACAGGTACCTGTAAGACCATGAGTGGTCACAAAGATTATGTATATGCTGTGGCTATATCCAGTGATTCAGAGTTCATCGTATCGGAAGTGATGATAAGACGGTGAGACTATGGGACGTCAAGACAGGTACCTGTAAGACCATGAGTGGTCACAAAGATTATGTATATGCTGTGGCTATATCCAGTGATTCAGAGTTCATCGTATCGGGAAGTTATGATTATACGGTGAGACTATGGGACGTCAAGACAGGTACCTGTAAGACCATGAGTGGTCACAAAGATTATGTATATTGCTGTGGCTATATCCAGTGATTCAGAGTTCATCGTATCGGGAAGTTATGATTATACGGTGAGACTATGGGACGTCAAGACAGGTACCTGTAAGACCATGAGTGGTCACAAAGATTATGTATATGCTGTGGCTATATCCAGTGATTCAGAGTTCATCGTATCGGGAAGTGATGATAAGACGGTGAGACTATGGGACGTCAAGACAGGTACCTGTAAGACCATGAGTGGTCACAAAGAATATGTATATGCTGTGGCTATATCCAGTGATTCAGAGTTCATCGTATCGGGAAGTTATGATTATACGGTGAGACTATGGGACGTCAAGACAGGTACCTGTAAGACCATGAGTGGTCACACTAGTTATGTATATGCTGTGGCTATATCCAGTGATTCAGAGTTCATCGTATCGGGAAGTGATGATAAGACGGTGAGACTATGGGACGTCAAGACAGGTACCTGTAAGACCATGAGTGGTCACAAAGATTATGTATATGCTGTGGCTATATCCAGTGATTCAGAGTTCATCGTATCGGGAAGTTATGATTATACGGTGAGACTATGGGACGTCAAGACAGGTACCTGTAAGACCATGAGTGGTCACAAAGATTATGTATATGCTGTGGCTATATCCAGTGATTCAGAGTTCATCGTATCGGGAAGTGATGATAAGACGGTGAGACTATGGGACGTCAAGACAGGTACCTGTAAGACCATGAGTGGTCACAAAGATTATGTATATGCTGTGGCTATATCCAGTGATTCAGAGTTCATCGTATCGGGAAGTTATGATTATACGGTGAGACTATGGGACGTCAAGACAGGTACCTGTAAGACCATGAGTGGTCACAAAGATTATGTATATGCTGTGGCTATATCCAGTGATTCAGAGTTCATCGTATCGGGAAGTGATGATAAGACGGTGAGACTATGGGACGTCAAGACAGGTACCTGTAAGACCATGAGTGGTCACAAAGAATATGTATATGCTGTGGCTATATCCAGTGATTCAGAGTTCATCGTATCGGGAAGTTATGATTATACGGTGAGACTATGGGACGTCAAGACAGGTACCTGTAAGACCATGAGTGGTCACACTAGTTCTGTATCATCTGTGGCTATATCCAGTGATTCAGAGTTCATCGTATCGGGAAGTGATGATAAGACGGTGAGACTATGGGACGTCAAGACAGGTACCTGTAAGACCATGAGTGGTCACAAAGATTATGTATATGCTGTGGCTATATCCAGTGATTCAGAGTTCATCGTATCGGGAAGTTATGATTATACGGTGAGACTATGGGACGTCAAGACAGGTACCTGTAAGACCATGAGTGGTCACAAAGATTATGTATATGCTGTGGCTATATCCAGTGATTCAGAGTTCATCGTATCGGGAAGTGATGATAAGACGGTGAGACTATGGGACGTCAAGACAGGTACCTGTAAGACCATGAGTGGTCACAAAGATTATGTATATGCTGTGGCTATATCCAGTGATTCAGAGTTCATCGTATCGGGAAGTTATGATTATACGGTGAGACTATGGGACGTCAAGACAGGTACCTGTAAGACCATGAGTGGTCACAAAGATTATGTATATGCTGTGGCTATATCCAGTGATTCAGAGTTCATCGTATCGGGAAGTGATGATAAGACGGTGAGACTATGGGACGTCAAGACAGGTACCTGTAAGACCATGAGTGGTCACAAAGATTATGTATATGCTGTGGCTATATCCAGTGATTCAGAGTTCATCGTATCGGGAAGTGATGATAAGACGGTGAGACTATGGGACGTCAAGACAGGTACCTGTAAGACCATGAGTGGTCACAAAGATTATGTATATGCTGTGGCTATATCCAGTGATTCAGAGTTCATCGTATCGGGAAGTTATGATTATACGGTGAGACTATGGGACGTCAAGACAGGTACCTGTAAGACCATGAGTGGTCACAAAGATTATGTATATGCTGTGGCTATATCCAGTGATTCAGAGTTCATCGTATCGGGAAGTGATGATAAGACGGTGAGACTATGGGACGTCAAGACAGGTACCTGTAAGACCATGAGTGGTCACAAAGATTATGTATATGCTGTGGCTATATCCAGTGATTCAGAGTTCATCGTATCGGGAAGTTATGATTATACGGTGAGACTATGGGACGTCAAGACAGGTACCTGTAAGACCATGAGTGGTCACAAAGATTATGTATATGCTGTGGCTATATCCAGTGATTCAGAGTTCATCGTATCGGGAAGTTATGATTATACGGTGAGACTATGGGACGTCAAGACAGGTACCTGTAAGACCATGAGTGGTCACAAAGATTATGTATATGCTGTGGCTATATCCAGTGATTCAGAGTTCATCGTATCGGGAAGTTATGATTATACGGTGAGACTATGGGACGTCAAGACAGGTACCTGTAAGACCATGAGTGGTCACAAAGATTATGTATATGCTGTGGCTATATCCAGTGATTCAGAGTTCATCGTATCGGGAAGTGATGATAAGACGGTGAGACTATGGGACGTCAAGACAGGTACCTGTAAGACCATGAGTGGTCACAAAGATTATGTAAATGCTGTGGCTATATCCAGTGATTCAGAGTTCATCGTATCGGGAAGTTATGATTATACGGTGAGACTATGGGACGTCAAGACAGGTACCTGTAAGACCATGAGTGGTCACACTAGTTCTGTATCATCTGTGGCTATATCCAGTGATTCAGAGTTCATCGTATCGGGAAGTTATGATTATACGGTGAGACTATGGGACGTCAAGACAGGTACCTGTAAGACCATGAGTGGTCACACTAGTTCTGTATCATCTGTGGCTATATCCAGTGATTCAGAGTTCATCGTATCGGGAAGTTATGATTATACGGTGAGACTATGGGACGTCAAGACAGGTACCTGTAAGACCATGAGTGGTCACAAAGATTATGTAAATGCTGTGGCTATATCCAGTGATTCAGAGTTCATCGTATCGGGAAGTTATGATAAGACGGTGAGACTATGGGACGTCAAGACAGGTACCTGTAAGACCATGAGTGGTCACACTAGTTCTGTATCATCTGTGGCTATATCCAGTGATTCAGAGTTCATCGTATCGGGAAGTTATGATTATACGGTGAGACTATGGGACGTCAAGACAGGTACCTGTAAGACCATGAGTGGTCACACTAGTTCTGTATCATCTGTGGCTATATCCAGTGATTCAGAGTTCATCGTATCGGGAAGTGGAGATTATACGGTGAGACTATGGGACGTCAAGACAGGTACCTGTAAGACCATGAGTGGTCACAAAGATTATGTAAATGCTGTGGCTATATCCAGTGATTCAGAGTTCATCGTATCGGGAAGTGATGATAAGACGGTGAGACTATGGGACGTCAAGACAGGTACCTGTAAGACCATGAGTGGTCACACTAGTTATGTATCATCTGTGGCGATATCCAGTGATTCAGAGTTTATCGTATCGGGAAGTTATGATTATACGGTGAGACTATGGGACGTCAAGACAGGTACCTGTAAGACCATGAGTGGTCACAAAGATTATGTATATGCTGTGGCTATATCCAGTGATTCAGAGTTCATCGTATCGGGAAGTGATGATAAGACGGTGAGACTATGGGACGTCAAGACAGGTACCTGTAAGACCATGAGTGGTCACAAAGATTATGTATATGCTGTGGCTATATCCAGTGATTCAGAGTTCATCGTATCGGGAAGTGGAGATTATACGGTGAGACTATGGGACGTCAAGACAGGTACCTGTAAGACCATGAGTGGTCACACTAGTTCTGTATCATCTGTGACTATATCCAGTGATTCAGAGTTCATCGTATCGGGAAGTTATGATTATACGGTGAGACTATGGGACGTCAAGACAGGTACCTGTAAGACCATGAGTGGTCACACTAGTTCTGTATCATCTGTGGCTATATCCAGTGATTCAGAGTTCATCGTATCGGGAAGTTATGATTATACGGTGAGACTATGGGACGTCAAGACAGGTACCTGTAAGACCATGAGTGGTCACAAAGATTATGTATATGCTGTGGCTATATCCAGTGATTCAGAGTTCATCGTATCGGGAAGTTATGATTATACGGTGAGACTATGGGACGTCAAGACAGGTACCTGTAAGACCATGAGTGGTCACAAAGATTATGTATATGCTGTGGCTATATCCAGTGATTCAGAGTTCATCGTATCGGGAAGTTAAGATTATACGGTGAGACTATGGGACGTCAAGACAGGTACCTGTAAGACCATGAGTGGTCACACTAGTTCTGTATCATCTGTGGCTATATCCAGTGATTCAGAGTTCATCGTATCGGGAAGTGGAGATTATACGGTGAGACTATGGGACGTCAAGACAGGTACCTGTAAGACCATGAGTGGTCACACTAGTTCTGTATCATCTGTGGCTATATCCAGTGATTCAGAGTTCATCGTATCGGGAAGTTATGATTATACGGTGAGACTATGGGACGTCAAGACAGGTACCTGTAAGACCATGAGTGGTCACACTAGTTCTGTATCATCTGTGGCTATATCCAGTGATTCAGAGTTCATCGTATCGGGAAGTGGAGATTATACGGTGAGACTATGGGACGTCAAGACAGGTACCTGTAAGACCATGAGTGGTCACACTAGTTATTTATGATCAATGGCTATATCCAGTGATTCAGAGTTCATAGTATCGGGAAGTGTAGATTATACGGTGAGACTATGGGACGTCAAGACAGGTACCTGTAAGACCATGAGTGGTCACAAAGATTATGTATATGCTGTGGCTATATCCAGTGATTCAGAGTTCATCGTATCGGGAAGTTATGATAAGACGGTGAGACTATGGGACGTCAAGACAGGTACCTGTAAGACCATGAGTGGTCACAAAGATTATGTATATGCTGTGGCTATATCCAGTGATTCAGAGTTCATCGTATCGGGAAGTTATGATTATACGGTGAGACTATGGGACGTCAAGACAGGTACCTGTAAGACCATGAGTGGTCACAAAGATTATGTATATGCTGTGGCTATATCCAGTGATTCAGAGTTCATCGTATCGGGAAGTTATGATTATACGGTGAGACTATGGGACGTCAAGACAGGTACCTGTAAGACCATGAGTGGTCACACTAGTTCTGTATCATCTGTGGCTATATCCAGTGATTCAGAGTTCATCGTATCGGGAAGTGGAGATTATACGGTGAGACTATGGGACGTCAAGACAGGTACCTGTAAGACCATGAGTGGTCACACTAGTTATTTATGATCAATGGCTATATCCAGTGATTCAGAGTTCATCGTATCGGGAAGTGTAGATTCAACGGTGAGACTATGGGACGTCAAGACAGGTACCTGTAAGACCATGAGTGGTCACACTAGTTCTGTATCATCTGTGGCTATATCCAGTGATTCAGAGTTCATCGTATCGGGAAGTGGAGATTATACGGTGAGACTATGGGACGTCAAGACAGGTACCTGTAAGACCATGAGTGGTCACAAAGATTATGTATATGCTGTGGCTATATCCAGTGATTCAGAGTTCATCGTATCGGGAAGTTATGATTATACGGTGAGACTATGGGACGTCAAGACAGGTACCTGTAAGACCATGAGTGGTCACAAAGATTATGTATATGCTGTGGCTATATCCAGTGATTCAGAGTTCATCGTATCGGGAAGTTAAGATTATACGGTGAGACTATGGGACGTCAAGACAGGTACCTGTAAGACCATGAGTGGTCACACTAGTTCTGTATCATCTGTGGCTATATCCAGTGATTCAGAGTTCATCGTATCGGGAAGTTATGATTATACGGTGAGACTATGGGACGTCAAGACAGGTACCTGTAAGACCATGAGTGGTCACAAAGATTATGTAAATGCTGTGGCTATATCCAGTGATTCAGAGTTCATCGTATCGGGAAGTGATGATAAGACGGTGAGACTATGGGACGTCAAGACAGGTACCTGTAAGACCATGAGTGGTCACACTAGTTCAGTATATGCTGTGGCTATATCCAGTGATTCAGAGTTCATCGTATCGGGAAGTAGTGATTATACGGTGAGACTATGGGACGTCAAGACAGGTACCTGTAAGACCATGAGTGGTAACACTAGTTCTTTATGATCTGTGGCTATATCCAGTGATTCAGAGTTCATCGTATCGGGAAGTGATGATAAGACGGTGAGACTATGGGACGTCAAGACAGGTACCTGTAAGACCATGAGTGGTCACAAAGATTATGTAAATGCTGTGGCTATATCCAGTGATTCAGAGTTCATCGTATCGGGAAGTGTAGATTCAACGGTGAGACTATGGGACGTCAAGACAGGTACCTGTAAGACCATGAGTGGTCACAAAGATTATGTAAATGCTGTGGCTATATCCAGTGATTCAGAGTTCATCGTATCGGGAAGTTATGATAAGACGGTGAGACTATGGGACGTCAAGACAGGTACCTGTAAGACCATGAGTGGTCACAAAGATTATGTAAATGCTGTGGCTATATCCAGTGATTCAGAGTTCATCGTATCGGGAAGTGATGATTATACGGTGAGACTATGGGACGTCAAGACAGGTACCTGTAAGACCATGAGTGGTCACAAAGATTATGTATATGCTGTGGCTATATCCAGTGATTCAGAGTTCATCGTATCGGGAAGTGATGATAAGACGGTGAGACTATGGGACGTCAAGACAGGTACCTGTAAGACCATGAGTGGTCACACTAGTTATGTATATGCTGTGGCTATATCCAGTGATTCAGAGTTCATCGTATCGGGAAGTTAAGATTATACGGTGAGACTATGGGACGTCAAGACAGGTACCTGTAAGACCATGAGTGGTCACACTAGTTATTTATGATCTGTGGCTATATCCAGTAATTCAGAGTTCATCGTATCGGGAAGTGTAGATTCAACGGTGAGACTATGGGACGTCAAGACAGGTACCTGTAAGACCATGAGTGGTCACAAAGATTATGTAAATGCTGTGGCTATATCCAGTGATTCAGAGTTCATCGTATCGGGAAGTGTAGATTCAACGGTGAGACTATGGGACGTCAAGACAGGTACCTGTAAGACCATGAGTGGTCACAAAGATTATGTAAATGCTGTGGCTATATCCAGTGATTCAGAGTTCATCGTATCGGGAAGTTATGATAAGACGGTGAGACTATGGGACGTCAAGACAGGTACCTGTAAGACCATGAGTGGTCACAAAGATTATGTAAATGCTGTGGCTATATCCAGTGATTCAGAGTTCATCGTATCGGGAAGTGATGATAAGACGGTGAGACTATGGGACGTCAAGACAGGTACCTGTAAGACCATGAGTGGTCACAAAGATTATGTATATGCTGTGGCTATATCCAGTGATTCAGAGTTCATCGTATCGGGAAGTTAAGATTATACGGTGAGACTATGGGACGTCAAGACAGGTACCTGTAAGACCATGAGTGGTCACAAAGATTATGTATATGCTGTGGCTATATCCAGTGATTCAGAGTTCATCGTATCGGGAAGTTAAGATTATACGGTGAGACTATGGGACGTCAAGACAGGTACCTGTAAGACCATGAGTGGTCACAAAGATTATGTATATGCTGTGGCTATATCCAGTGATTCAGAGTTCATCGTATCGGGAAGTGATGATAAGACGGTGAGACTATGGGACGTCAAGACAGGTACCTGTAAGACCATGAGTGGTCACAAAGATTATGTATATGCTGTGGCTATATCCAGTGATTCAGAGTTCATCGTATCGGGAAGTTATGATTATACGGTGAGACTATGGGACGTCAAGACAGGTACCTGTAAGACCATGAGTGGTCACAAAGATTATGTATATGCTGTGGCTATATCCAGTGATTCAGAGTTCATCGTATCGGGAAGTTAAGATTATACGGTGAGACTATGGGACGTCAAGACAGGTACCTGTAAGACCATGAGTGGTCACACTAGTTCTGTATCATCTGTGGCTATATCCAGTGATTCAGAGTTCATCGTATCGGGAAGTTATGATTATACGGTGAGACTATGGGACGTCAAGACAGGTACCTGTAAGACCATGAGTGGTCACAAAGATTATGTAAATGCTGTGGCTATATCCAGTGATTCAGAGTTCATCGTATCGGGAAGTTATGATTATACGGTGAGACTATGGGACGTCAAGACAGGTACCTGTAAGACCATGAGTGGTCACAAAGATTATGTATATGATGTGGCTATATCCAGTGATTCAGAGTTCATCGTATCGGGAAGTTATGATTATACGGTGAGACTATGGGACGTCAAGACAGGTACCTGTAAGACCATGAGTGGTCACAAAGATTATGTAAATGCTGTGGCTATATCCAGTGATTCAGAGTTCATCGTATCGGGAAGTTATGATTATACGGTGAGACTATGGGACGTCAAGACAGGTACCTGTAAGACCATGAGTGGTCACAAAGATTATGTATATGCTGTGGCTATATCCAGTGATTCAGAGTTCATCGTATCGGGAAGTTATGATTATACGGTGAGACTATGGGACGTCAAGACAGGTACCTGTAAGACCATGAGAGGTCACACTAGTTCTGTATCATCTGTGGCTATATCCAGTGATTCAGAGTTCATCGTATCGGGAAGTTATGATTATACGGTGAGACTATGGGACGTCAAGACAGGTACCTGTAAGACCATGAGTGGTCACACTAGTTCAGTATATGCTGTGGCTATATCCAGTGATTCAGAGTTCATCGTATCGGGAAGTAGTGATTATACGGTGAGACTATGGGACGTCAAGACAGGTACCTGTAAGACCATGAGTGGTAACACTAGTTCTTTATGATCTGTGGCTATATCCAGTGATTCAGAGTTCATCGTATCGGGAAGTGATGATAAGACGGTGAGACTATGGGACGTCAAGACAGGTACCTGTAAGACCATGAGTGGTCACACTAGTTCTGTATATGCTGTGGCTATATCCAGTGATTCAGAGTTCATCGTATCGGGAAGTGATGATAAGACGGTGAGACTATGGGACGTCAAGACAGGTACCTGTAAGACCATGAGTGGTCACAAAGATTATGTAAATGCTGTGGCTATATCCAGTGATTCAGAGTTCATCGTATCGGGAAGTGGAGATTAGACGGTGAGACTATGGGACGTCAAGACAGGTACCTGTAAGACCATGAGTGGTCACAAAGATTATGTATATGCTGTGGCTATATCCAGTGATTCAGAGTTCATCGTATCGGGAAGTGATGATAAGACGGTGAGACTATGGGACGTCAAGACAGGTACCTGTAAGACCATGAGTGGTCACACTAGTTATGTATCATCTGTGGCGATATCCAGTGATTCAGAGTTTATCGTATCGGGAAGTTATGATTATACGGTGAGACTATGGGACGTCAAGACAGGTACCTGTAAGACCATGAGTGGTCACAAAGATTATGTAAATGCTGTGGCTATATCCAGTGATTCAGAGTTCATCGTATCGGGAAGTTAAGATTATACGGTGAGACTATGGGACGTCAAGACAGGTACCTGTAAGACCATGAGTGGTCACAAAGATTATGTATATGCTGTGGCTATATCCAGTGATTCAGAGTTCATCGTATCGGGAAGTTATGATTATACGGTGAGACTATGGGACGTCAAGACAGGTACCTGTAAGACCATGAGTGGTCACAAAGATTATGTATATGCTGTGGCTATATCCAGTGATTCAGAGTTCATCGTATCGGGAAGTTATGATAAGACGGTGAGACTATGGGACGTCAAGACAGGTACCTGTAAGACCATGAGTGGTCACACTAGTTCTGTATCATCTGTGGCTATATCCAGTGATTCAGAGTTCATCGTATCGGGAAGTGGAGATTATACGGTGAGACTATGGGACGTCAAGACAGGTACCTGTAAGACCATGAGTGGTCACAAAGATTATGTAAATGCTGTGGCTATATCCAGTGATTCAGAGTTCATCGTATCGGGAAGTTATGATTATACGGTGAGACTATGGGACGTCAAGACAGGTACCTGTAAGACCATGAGTGGTCACACTAGTTCTGTATCATCTGTGGCTATATCCAGTGATTCAGAGTTCATCGTATCGGGAAGTGGAGATTATACGGTGAGACTATGGGACGTCAAGACAGGTACCTGTAAGACCATGAGTGGTCACACTAGTTATTTATGATCAATGGCTATATCCAGTGATTCAGAGTTCATAGTATCGGGAAGTGTAGATTCAACGGTGAGACTATGGGACGTCAAGACAGGTACCTGTAAGACCATGAGTGGTCACAAAGATTATGTATATGCTGTGGCTATATCCAGTGATTCAGAGTTCATCGTATCGGGAAGTGGAGATTATACGGTGAGACTATGGGACGTCAAGACAGGTACCTGTAAGACCATGAGAGGTCACACTAGTTCTGTATCATCTGTGGCTATATCCAGTGATTCAGAGTTCATCGTATCGGGAAGTGATGATAAGACGGTGAGACTATGGGACGTCAAGACAGGTACCTGTAAGACCATGAGTGGTCACACTAGTTCAGTATATGCTGTGGCTATATCCAGTGATTCAGAGTTCATCGTATCGGGAAGTAGTGATTATACGGTGAGACTATGGGACGTCAAGACAGGTACCTGTAAGACCATGAGTGGTAACACTAGTTCTTTATGATCTGTGGCTATATCCAGTGATTCAGAGTTCATCGTATCGGGAAGTGATGATAAGACGGTGAGACTATGGGACGTCAAGACAGGTACCTGTAAGACCATGAGTGGTCACAAAGATTATGTAAATGCTGTGGCTATATCCAGTGATTCAGAGTTCATCGTATCGGGAAGTTATGATTATACGGTGAGACTATGGGACGTCAAGACAGGTACCTGTAAGACCATGAGTGGTAACACTAGTTCTTTATGATCTGTGGCTATATCCAGTGATTCAGAGTTCATCGTATCGGGAAGTGATGATAAGACGGTGAGACTATGGGACGTCAAGACAGGTACCTGTAAGACCATGAGTGGTCACAAAGATTATGTAAATGCTGTGGCTATATCCAGTGATTCAGAGTTCATCGTATCGGGAAGTGATGATTATACGGTGAGACTATGGGACGTCAAGACAGGTACCTGTAAGACCATGAGTGGTCACACTAGTTATTTAAGATCAATGGCTATATCCAGTGATTCAGAGTTCATCGTATCGAGAAGTGGAGATTAGACGGTGAGACTATGGGACGTCAAGACAGGTACCTGTAAGACCATGAGTGGTCACAAAGATTATGTATATGCTGTGGCTATATCCAGTGATTCAGAGTTCATCGTATCGGGAAGTAGTGATTATACGGTGAGACTATGGGACGTCAAGACAGGTACCTGTAAGACCATGAGTGGTAACACTAGTTCTTTATGATCTGTGGCTATATCCAGTGATTCAGAGTTCATAGTATCGGGAAGTGTAGATTCAACGGTGAGACTATGGGACGTCAAGACAGGTACCTGTAAGACCATGAGTGGTCACAAAGATTATGTATATGCTGTGGCTATATCCAGTGATTCAGAGTTCATCGTATCGGGAAGTGATGATAAGACGGTGAGACTATGGGACGTCAAGACAGGTACCTGTAAGACCATGAGTGGTCACAAAGATTATGTATATGCTGTGGCTATATCCAGTGATTCAGAGTTCATCGTATCGGGAAGTTAAGATTATACGGTGAGACTATGGGACGTCAAGACAGGTACCTGTAAGACCATGAGTGGTCACAAAGATTATGTAAATGCTGTGGCTATATCCAGTGATTCAGAGTTCATCGTATCGGGAAGTTATGATAAGACGGTGAGACTATGGGACGTCAAGACAGGTACCTGTAAGACCATGAGTGGTCACACTAGTTATGTATCATCTGTGGCGATATTCAGTGATTCAGAGTTTATCGTATCGGGAAGTTATGATTATACGGTGAGACTATGGGACGTCAAGACAGGTACCTGTAAGACCATGAGTGGTCACAAAGATTATGTATATGCTGTGGCTATATCCAGTGATTCAGAGTTCATCGTATCGGGAAGTTATGATTATACGGTGAGACTATGGGACGTCAAGACAGGTACCTGTAAGACCATGAGTGGTCACAAAGATTATGTATATGCTGTGGCTATATCCAGTGATTCAGAGTTCATCGTATCGGGAAGTTAAGATTATACGGTGAGACTATGGGACGTCAAGACAGGTACCTGTAAGACCATGAGTGGTCACAAAGATTATGTATATGCTGTGGCTATATCCAGTGATTCAGAGTTCATCGTATCGGGAAGTTATGATTATACGGTGAGACTATGGGACGTCAAGACAGGTACCTGTAAGACCATGAGTGGTCACACTAGTTCAGTATATGCTGTGGCTATATCCAGTGATTCAGAGTTCATCGTATCGGGAAGTAGTGATTATACGGTGAGACTATGGGACGTCAAGACAGGTACCTGTAAGACCATGAGTGGTCACACTAGTTCTTTATGATCTGTGGCTATATCCAGTGATTCAGAGTTCATCGTATCGGGAAGTGATGATAAGACGGTGAGACTATGGGACGTCAAGACAGGTACCTGTAAGACCATGAGTGGTCACAAAGATTATGTAAATGCTGTGGCTATATCCAGTGATTCAGAGTTCATCGTATCGGGAAGTTATGATAAGACGGTGAGACTATGGGACGTCAAGACAGGTACCTGTAAGACCATGAGTGGTCACAAAGATTATGTAAATGCTGTGGCTATATCCAGTGATTCAGAGTTCATCGTATCGGGAAGTTATGATAAGACGGTGAGACTATGGGACGTCAAGACAGGTACCTGTAAGACCATGAGTGGTCACAAAGATTATGTATATGCTGTGGCTATATCCAGTGATTCAGAGTTCATCGTATCGGGAAGTTATGTTTATACGGTGAGACTATGGGACGTCAAGACAGGTATCTGTAAGACCATGAGTGGTCACACTAGTTATTTATGATCTGTGGCTATATCCAGTGATTCAGAGTTCATCGTATCGGGAAGTTATGATTATACGGTGAGACTATGGGACGTCAAGACAGGTACCTGTAAGACAATGAGTGGTCACACTAGTTCTGTATCATCTGTGGCTATATCCAGTGATTCAGAGTTCATCGTATCGGGAAGTGTAGATTCAACGGTGAGACTATGGGACGTCAAGACAGGTACCTGTAAGACCATGAGTGGTCACAAAGATTATGTAAATGCTGTGGCTATATCCAGTGATTCAGAGTTCATCGTATCGGGAAGTGATGATAAGACGGTGAGACTATGGGACGTCAAGACAGGTACCTGTAAGACCATGAGTGGTCACAAAGATTATGTATATGCTGTGGCTATATCCAGTGATTCAGAGTTCATCGTATCGGGAAGTTAAGATTATACGGTGAGACTATGGGACGTCAAGACAGGTACCTGTAAGACCATGAGTGGTCACACTAGTTCTGTATCATCTGTGGCTATATCCAGTGATTCAGAGTTCATCGTATCGGGAAGTGGAGATTATACGGTGAGACTATGGGACGTCAAGACAGGTACCTGTAAGACCATGAGTGGTCACAAAGATTATGTAAATGCTGTGGCTATATCCAGTGATTCAGAGTTCATCGTATCGGGAAGTGATGATAAGACGGTGAGACTATGGGACGTCAAGACAGGTACCTGTAAGACCATGAGTGGTCACAAAGATTATGTATATGCTGTGGCTATATCCAGTGATTCAGAGTTCATCGTATCGGGAAGTGATGATAAGACGGTGAGACTATGGGACGTCAAGACAGGTACCTGTAAGACCATGAGTGGTCACACTAGTTCTGTATCATCTGTGGCTATATCCAGTGATTCAGAGTTCATCGTATCGGGAAGTGGAGATTATACGGTGAGACTATGGGACGTCAAGACAGGTACCTGTAAGACCATGAGTGGTCACAAAGATTATGTAAATGCTGTGGCTATATCCAGTGATTCAGAGTTCATCGTATCGGGAAGTGGAGATTATACGATGAGACTATGGGACGTCAAGACAGGTACCTGTAAGACCATGAGTGGTCACACTAGTTCTGTATCATCTGTGGCTATATCCAGTGATTCAGAGTTCATCGTATCGGGAAGTGGAGATTATACGGTGAGACTATGGGACGTCAAGACAGGTACCTGTAAGACCATGAGAGGTCACACTAGTTCTGTATCATCTGTGGCTATATCCAGTGATTCAGAGTTCATCGTATCGGGAAGTGATGATAAGACGGTGAGACTATGGGACGTCAAGACAGGTACCTGTAAGACCATGAGTGGTCACACTAGTTCAGTATATGCTGTGGCTATATCCAGTGATTCAGAGTTCATCGTATCGGGAAGTGGAGATTATACGGTGAGACTATGGGACGTCAAGACAGGTACCTGTAAGACCATGAGTGGTCACAAAGATTATGTATATGCTGTGGCTATATCCAGTGATTCAGAGTTCATCGTATCGGGAAGTGATGATAAGACGGTGAGACTATGGGACGTCAAGACAGGTACCTGTAAGACCATGAGTGGTCACACTAGTTCAGTATATGCTGTGGCTATATCCAGTGATTCAGAGTTCATCGTATCGGGAAGTAGTGATTATACGGTGAGACTATGGGACGTCAAGACAGGTACCTGTAAGACCATGAGTGGTAACACTAGTTCTTTATGATCTGTGGCTATATCCAGTGATTCAGAGTTCATAGTATCGGGAAGTGTAGATTCAACGGTGAGACTATGGGACGTCAAGACAGGTACCTGTAAGACCATGAGTGGTCACAAAGATTATGTATATGCTGTGGCTATATCCAGTGATTCAGAGTTCATCGTATCGGGAAGTGATGATAAGACGGTGAGACTATGGGACGTCAAGACAGGTACCTGTAAGACCATGAGTGGTCACAAAGATTATGTATATGCTGTGGCTATATCCAGTGATTCAGAGTTCATCGTATCGGGAAGTTATGATTATACGGTGAGACTATGGGACGTCAAGACAGGTACCTGTAAGACCATGAGTGGTCACAAAGATTATGTATATGCTGTGGCTATATCCAGTGATTCAGAGTTCATCGTATCGGGAAGTTAAGATTATACGGTGAGACTATGGGACGTCAAGACAGGTACCTGTAAGACCATGAGTGGTCACAAAGATTATGTAAATGCTGTGGCTATATCCAGTGATTCAGAGTTCATCGTATCGGGAAGTTATGATAAGACGGTGAGACTATGGGACGTCAAGACAGGTACCTGTAAGACCATGAGTGGTCACACTAGTTATGTATCATCTGTGGCGATATTCAGTGATTCAGAGTTTATCGTATCGGGAAGTTATGATTATACGGTGAGACTATGGGACGTCAAGACAGGTACCTGTAAGACCATGAGTGGTCACAAAGATTATGTATATGCTGTGGCTATATCCAGTGATTCAGAGTTCATCGTATCGGGAAGTTATGATTATACGGTGAGACTATGGGACGTCAAGACAGGTACCTGTAAGACCATGAGTGGTCACAAAGATTATGTATATGCTGTGGCTATATCCAGTGATTCAGAGTTCATCGTATCGGGAAGTTAAGATTATACGGTGAGACTATGGGACGTCAAGACAGGTACCTGTAAGACCATGAGTGGTCACACTAGTTCTGTATCATCTGTGGCTATATCCAGTGATTCAGAGTTCATCGTATCGGGAAGTGGAGATTATACGGTGAGACTATGGGACGTCAAGACAGGTACCTGTAAGACCATGAGTGGTCACACTAGTTCAGTATATGCTGTGGCTATATCCAGTGATTCAGAGTTCATCGTATCGGGAAGTAGTGATTATACGGTGAGACTATGGGACGTCAAGACAGGTACCTGTAAGACCATGAGTGGTCACAAAGATTATGTAAATGCTGTGGCTATATCCAGTGATTCAGAGTTCATCGTATCGGGAAGTGATGATAAGACGGTGAGACTATGGGACGTCAAGACAGGTACCTGTAAGACCATGAGTGGTCACAAAGATTATGTAAATGCTGTGGCTATATCCAGTGATTCAGAGTTCATCGTATCGGGAAGTTATGATAAGACGGTGAGACTATGGGACGTCAAGACAGGTACCTGTAAGACCATGAGTGGTCACAAAGATTATGTAAATGCTGTGGCTATATCCAGTGATTCAGAGTTCATCGTATCGGGAAGTTATGATAAGACGGTGAGACTATGGGACGTCAAGACAGGTACCTGTAAGACCATGAGTGGTCACAAAGATTATGTAAATGCTGTGGCTATATCCAGTGATTCAGAGTTCATCGTATCGGGAAGTGATGATTATACGGTGAGACTATGGGACGTCAAGACAGGTACCTGT
This sequence comes from Loxodes magnus, assembly GCA_946699065.1. Taxonomy (NCBI): domain Eukaryota; phylum Ciliophora; class Karyorelictea; order Loxodida; family Loxodidae; genus Loxodes; species Loxodes magnus. The sequence continues at coordinate 14,517 of CAMPDV010004257.1, read as the reverse complement.
AAGACCATGAGTGGTCACACTAGTTATTTATGATCAATGGCTATATCCAGTGATTCAGAGTTCATCGTATCGGGAAGTTATGATAAGACGGTGAGACTATGGGACGTCAAGACAGGTACCTGTAAGACCATGAGTGGTCACAAAGATTATGTAAATGCTGTGGCTATATCCAGTGATTCAGAGTTCATCGTATCGGGAAGTGTAGATTCAACGGTGAGACTATGGGACGTCAAGACAGGTACCTGTAAGACCATGAGTGGTCACAAAGATTATGTAAATGCTGTGGCTATATCCAGTGATTCAGAGTTCATCGTATCGGGAAGTGATGATAAGACGGTGAGACTATGGGACGTCAAGACAGGTACCTGTAAGACCATGAGTGGTCACAAAGATTATGTATATGCTGTGGCTATATCCAGTGATTCAGAGTTCATCGTATCGGGAAGTTAAGATTATACGGTGAGACTATGGGACGTCAAGACAGGTACCTGTAAGACCATGAGTGGTCACAAAGATTATGTATATGCTGTGGCTATATCCAGTGATTCAGAGTTCATCGTATCGGGAAGTTATGATTATACGGTGAGACTATGGGACGTCAAGACAGGTACCTGTAAATCCATGAGTGGTCACACTAGTTCTGTATCATCTGTGGCTATATCCAGTGATTCAGAGTTCATCGTATCGGGAAGTTATGATAAAACGGTGAGACTATGGGACGTCAAGACAGGTACCTGTAAGACCATGAGTGGTCACAAAGATTATGTATATGCTGTGGCTATATCCAGTGATTCAGAGTTCATCGTATCGGGAAGTTATGATAAGACGGTGAGACTATGGGACGTCAAGACAGGTACCTGTAAGACCATGAGTGGTCACACTAGTTCTGTATCATCTGTGGCTATATCCAGTGATTCAGAGTTCATCGTATCGGGAAGTGATGATAAGACGGTGAGACTATGGGACGTCAAGACAGGTACCTGTAAGACCATGAGTGGTCACAAAGATTATGTAAATGCTGTGGCTATATCCAGTGATTCAGAGTTCATCGTATCGGGAAGTTATGATAAGACGGTGAGACTATGGGACGTCAAGACAGGTACCTGTAAGACCATGAGTGGTCACAAAGATTATGTAAATGCTGTGGCTATATCCAGTGATTCAGAGTTCATCGTATCGGGAAGTGTAGATTCAACGGTGAGACTATGGGACGTCAAGACAGGTACCTGTAAGACCATGAGTGGTCACAAAGATTATGTAAATGCTGTGGCTATATCCAGTGATTCAGAGTTCATCGTATCGGGAAGTGATGATAAGACGGTGAGACTATGGGACGTCAAGACAGGTACCTGTAAGACCATGAGTGGTCACAAAGATTATGTATATGCTGTGGCTATATCCAGTGATTCAGAGTTCATCGTATCGGGAAGTTAAGATTATACGGTGAGACTATGGGACGTCAAGACAGGTACCTGTAAGACCATGAGTGGTCACACTAGTTCTGTATCATCTGTGGCTATATCCAGTGATTCAGAGTTCATCGTATCGGGAAGTGGAGATTATACGGTGAGACTATGGGACGTCAAGACAGGTACCTGTAAGACCATGAGTGGTCACAAAGATTATGTAAATGCTGTGGCTATATCCAGTGATTCAGAGTTCATCGTATCGGGAAGTGATGATAAGACGGTGAGACTATGGGACGTCAAGACAGGTACCTGTAAGACCATGAGTGGTCACACTAGTTCTGTATCATCTGTGGCTATATCCAGTGATTCAGAGTTCATCGTATCGGGAAGTTATGATTATACGGTGAGACTATGGGACGTCAAGACAGGTACCTGTAAGACCATGAGTGGTCACACTAGTTCTGTATCATCTGTGGCTATATCCAGTGATTCAGAGTTCATCGTATCGGGAAGTGGAGATTATACGGTGAGACTATGGGACGTCAAGACAGGTACCTGTAAGACCATGAGTGGTCACAAAGATTATGTAAATGCTGTGGCTATATCCAGTGATTCAGAGTTCATCGTATCGGGAAGTGGAGATTATACGATGAGACTATGGGACGTCAAGACAGGTACCTGTAAGACCATGAGTGGTCACACTAGTTCTGTATCATCTGTGGCTATATCCAGTGATTCAGAGTTCATCGTATCGGGAAGTGGAGATTATACGGTGAGACTATGGGACGTCAAGACAGGTACCTGTAAGACCATGAGAGGTCACACTAGTTCTGTATCATCTGTGGCTATATCCAGTGATTCAGAGTTCATCGTATCGGGAAGTTATGATTATACGGTGAGACTATGGGACGTCAAGACAGGTACCTGTAAGACCATGAGTGGTCACAAAGATTATGTATATGCTGTGGCTATATCCAGTGATTCAGAGTTCATCGTATCGGGAAGTGGAGATTATACGGTGAGACTATGGGACGTCAAGACAGGTACCTGTAAGACCATGAGTGGTCACAAAGATTATGTAAATGCTGTGGCTATATCCAGTGATTCAGAGTTCATCGTATCGGGAAGTGTAGATTCAACGGTGAGACTATGGGACGTCAAGACAGGTACCTGTAAGACCATGAGTGGTCACACTAGTTCTGTATCATCTGTGGCTATATCCAGTGATTCAGAGTTCATCGTATCGGGAAGTGGAGATTATACGGTGAGACTATGGGACGTCAAGACAGGTACCTGTAAGACCATGAGTGGTCACAAAGATTATGTAAATGCTGTGGCTATATCCAGTGATTCAGAGTTCATCGTATCGGGAAGTGGAGATTATACGGTGAGACTATGGGACGTCAAGACAGGTACCTGTAAGACCATGAGTGGTCACACTAGTTCTGTATCATCTGTGGCTATATCCAGTGATTCAGAGTTCATCGTATCGGGAAGTGGAGATTATACGGTGAGACTATGGGACGTCAAGACAGGTACCTGTAAGACCATGAGAGGTCACACTAGTTCTGTATCATCTGTGGCTATATCCAGTGATTCAGAGTTCATCGTATCGGGAAGTGATGATAAGACGGTGAGACTATGGGACGTCAAGACAGGTACCTGTAAGACCATGAGTGGTCACACTAGTTCAGTATATGCTGTGGCTATATCCAGTGATTCAGAGTTCATCGTATCGGGAAGTAGTGATTATACGGTGAGACTATGGGACGTCAAGACAGGTACCTGTAAGACCATGAGTGGTAACACTAGTTCTTTATGATCTGTGGCTATATCCAGTGATTCAGAGTTCATAGTATCGGGAAGTGATGATAAGACGGTGAGACTATGGGACGTCAAGACAGGTACCTGTAAGACCATGAGTGGTCACAAAGATTATGTAAATGCTGTGGCTATATCCAGTGATTCAGAGTTCATCGTATCGGGAAGTGGAGATTATACGATGAGACTATGGGACGTCAAGACAGGTACCTGTAAGACCATGAGTGGTCACACTAGTTCTGTATCATCTGTGGCTATATCCAGTGATTCAGAGTTCATCGTATCGGGAAGTGGAGATTATACGGTGAGACTATGGGACGTCAAGACAGGTACCTGTAAGACCATGAGTGGTCACACTAGTTCTGTATATGCTGTGGCTATATCCAGTGATTCAGAGTTCATCGTATCGGGAAGTTATGATTATACGGTGAGACTATGGGACGTCAAGACAGGTACCTGTAAGACCATGAGTGGTCACACTAGTTATGTATATGCTGTGGCTATATCCAGTGATTCAGAGTTCATCGTATCGGGAAGTTATGATTATACGGTGAGACTATGGGACGTCAAGACAGGTACCTGTAAGACCATGAGTGGTCACACTAGTTCTGTATATGCTGTGGATATATCCAGTGATTCAGAGTTCATCGTATCGGGAAGTTGAGATTAGACGGTGAGACTATGGGACGTCAAGACAGGTACCTGTAAGACCATGAGTGGTCACACTAGTTCTGTATATGCTGTGGCTATATCCAGTGATTCAGAGTTCATCGTATCGGGAAGTTATGATTATACGGTGAGACTATGGGACGTCAAGACAGGTACCTGTAAGACCATGAGTGGTCACACACATTATGTATATGCTGTGGCTATATCCAGTGATTCAGAGTTCATCGTATCGGGAAGTGGAGATTATACGGTGAGACTATGGGACGTCAAGACAGGTACCTGTAAGACCATGAGTGGTCACAAAGATTATGTATATGCTGTGGCTATATCCAGTGATTCAGAGTTCATCGTATCGGGAAGTGATGATAAGACGGTGAGACTATGGGACGTCAAGACAGGTACCTGTAAGACCATGAGTGGTCACAAAGATTATGTAAATGCTGTGGCTATATCCAGTGATTCAGAGTTCATCGTATCGGGAAGTGATGATAAGACGGTGAGACTATGGGACGTCAAGACAGGTACCTGTAAGACCATGAGTGGTCACACTAGTTATGTATCATCTGTGGCGATATCCAGTGATTCAGAGTTTATCGTATCGGGAAGTTATGATTATACGGTGAGACTATGGGACGTCAAGACAGGTACCTGTAAGACCATGAGTGGTCACAAAGATTATGTATATGCTGTGGCTATATCCAGTGATTCAGAGTTCATCGTATCGGGAAGTTATGATTATACGGTGAGACTATGGGACGTCAAGACAGGTACCTGTAAGACCATGAGTGGTCACAAAGATTATGTATATGCTGTGGCTATATCCAGTGATTCAGAGTTCATCGTATCGGGAAGTTATGATTATACGGTGAGACTATGGGACGTCAAGACAGGTACCTGTAAGACCATGAGTGGTCACAAAGATTATGTATATGCTGTGGCTATATCCAGTGATTCAGAGTTCATCGTATCGGGAAGTCATGATTATACGGTGAGACTATGGGACGTCAAGACAGGTACCTGTAAGACCATGAGTGGTCACACTAGTTCTGTATATGCTGTGGCTATATCCAGTGATTCAGAGTTCATCGTATCGGGAAGTGATGATAAGACGGTGAGACTATGGGACGTCAAGACAGGTACCTGTAAGACCATGAGTGGTCACACTAGTTCTGTATCATCTGTGGCTATATCCAGTGATTCAGAGTTCATCGTATCGGGAAGTGGAGATTATACGGTGAGACTATGGGACGTCAAGACAGGTACCTGTAAGACCATGAGTGGTCACACTAGTTATTTATGATCTGTGGCTATATCCAGTGATTCAGAGTTCATCGTATCGGGAAGTGATGATAAGACGGTGAGACTATGGGACGTCAAGACAGGTACCTGTAAGACCATGAGTGGTCACAAAGATTATGTATATGCTGTGGCTATATCCAGTGATTCAGAGTTCATCGTATCGGGAAGTGGAGATTATACGGTGAGACTATGGGACGTCAAGACAGGTACCTGTAAGACCATGAGTGGTCACAAAGATTATGTATCATCTGTGGCTATATCCAGTGATTCAGAGTTCATCGTATCGGGAAGTTATGATTATACGGTGAGACTATGGGACGTCAAGACAGGTACCTGTAAGACCATGAGTGGTCACAAAGATTATGTAAATGCTGTGGCTATATCCAGTGATTCAGAGTTCATCGTATCGGGAAGTGATGATAAGACGGTGAGACTATGGGACGTCAAGACAGGTACCTGTAAGACCATGAGTGGTCACAAAGATTATGTAAATGCTGTGGCTATATCCAGTGATTCAGAGTTCATCGTATCGGGAAGTGATGATAAGACGGTGAGACTATGGGACGTCAAGACAGGTACCTGTAAGACCATGAGTGGTCACAAAGATTATGTAAATGCTGTGGCTATATCCAGTGATTCAGAGTTCATCGTATCGGGAAGTGATGATAAGACGGTGAGACTATGGGACGTCAAGACAGGTACCTGTAAGACCATGAGTGGTCACACTAGTTCTGTATCATCTGTGGCTATATCCAGTGATTCAGAGTTCATCGTATCGGGAAGTTATGATTATACGGTGAGACTATGGGACGTCAAGACAGGTACCTGTAAGACCATGAGTGGTCACAAAGATTATGTATATGCTGTGGCTATATCCAGTGATTCAGAGTTCATCGTATCGGGAAGTGATGATAAAACGGTGAGACTATGGGACGTCAAGACAGGTACCTGTAAGACCATGAGTGGTCACAAAGATTATGTATATGCTGTGGCTATATCCAGTGATTCAGAGTTCATCGTATCGGGAAGTGATGATAAAACGGTGAGACTATGGGACGTCAAGACAGGTACCTGTAAGACCATGAGTGGTCACACTAGTTCTGTATATGCTGTGGCTATATCCAGTGATTCAGAGTTCATCGTATCGGGAAGTTATGATTATACGGTGAGACTATGGGACGTCAAGACAGGTACCTGTAAGACCATGAGTGGTCACACTAGTTCAGTATATGCTGTGGCTATATCCAGTGATTCAGAGTTCATCGTATCGGGAAGTTATGATAAGACGGTGAGACTATGGGACGTCAAGACAGGTACCTGTAAGACCATGAGTGGTCACAAAGATTATGTAAATGCTGTGGCTATATCCAGTGATTCAGAGTTCATCGTATCGGGAAGTGATGATAAGACGGTGAGACTATGGGACGTCAAGACAGGTACCTGTAAGACCATGAGTGGTCACAAAGATTATGTATATGCTGTGGCTATATCCAGTGATTCAGAGTTCATCGTATCGGGAAGTGGAGATTATACGGTGAGACTATGGGACGTCAAGACAGGTACCTGTAAGACCATGAGTGGTCACACTAGTTATTTATGATCTGTGGCTATATCCAGTGATTCAGAGTTCATCGTATCGGGAAGTTATGATTATACGGTGAGACTATGGGACGTCAAGACAGGTACCTGTAAGACCATGAGTGGTCACACTAGTTATTTATGATCTGTGGCTATATCCAGTGATTCAGAGTTCATCGTATCGGGAAGTGATGATAAAACGGTGAGACTATGGGACGTCAAGACAGGTACCTGTAAGACCATGAGTGGTCACAAAGATTATGTATATGCTGTGGCTATATCCAGTGATTCAGAGTTCATCGTATCGGGAAGTGATGATAAGACGGTGAGACTATGGGACGTCAAGACAGGTACCTGTAAGACCATGAGTGGTCACAAAGATTATGTAAATGCTGTGGCTATATCCAGTGATTCAGAGTTCATCGTATCGGGAAGTTATGATAAGACGGTGAGACTATGGGACGTCAAGACAGGTACCTGTAAGACCATGAGTGGTCACAAAGATTATGTAAATGCTGTGGCTATATCCAGTGATTCAGAGTTCATCGTATCGGGAAGTGGAGATTAGACGGTGAGACTATGGGACGTCAAGACAGGTACCTGTAAGACCATGAGTGGTCACAAAGATTATGTATATGCTGTGGCTATATCCAGTGATTCAGAGTTCATCGTATCGGGAAGTGGAGATTATACGGTGAGACTATGGGACGTCAAGACAGGTACCTGTAAGACCATGAGTGGTCACACTAGTTATTTATGATCTGTGGCTATATCCAGTGATTCAGAGTTCATCGTATCGGGAAGTTATGATTATACGGTGAGACTATGGGACGTCAAGACAGGTACCTGTAAGACCATGAGTGGTCACAAAGATTATGTATATGCTGTGGCTATATCCAGTGATTCAGAGTTCATCGTATCGGGAAGTTATGATTATACGGTGAGACTATGGGACGTCAAGACAGGTACCTGTAAGACCATGAGTGGTCACACTAGTTCTGTATATGCTGTGGCTATATCCAGTGATTCAGAGTTCATCGTATCGGGAAGTGTAGATTCAACGGTGAGACTATGGGACGTCAAGACAGGTACCTGTAAGACCATGAGTGGTCACACTAGTTATTTATGATCTGTGGCTATATCCAGTGATTCAGAGTTCATCGTATCGGGAAGTGATGATAAAACGGTGAGACTATGGGACGTCAAGACAGGTACCTGTAAGACCATGAGTGGTCACACTAGTAATGTATATGCTGTGGCTATATCCAGTGATTCAGAGTTCATCGTATCGGGAAGTGATGATAAGACGGTGAGACTATGGGACGTCAAGACAGGTACCTGTAAGACCATGAGTGGTCACAAAGATTATGTAAATGCTGTGGCTATATCCAGTGATTCAGAGTTCATCGTATCGGGAAGTTATGATAAGACGGTGAGACTATGGGACGTCAAGACAGGTACCTGTAAGACCATGAGTGGTCACACTAGTTCTGTATCATCTGTGGCTATATCCAGTGATTCAGAGTTCATCGTATCGGGAAGTTATGATTATACGGTGAGACTATGGGACGTCAAGACAGGTACCTGTAAAGACCATGAGTGGTCACACTAGTTCTGTATCATCTGTGGCTATATCCAGTGATTCAGAGTTCATCGTATCGGGAAGTGATGATAAGACGGTGAGACTATGGGACGTCAAGACAGGTACCTGTAAGACCATGAGTGGTCACAAAGATTATGTAAATGCTGTGGCTATATCCAGTGATTCAGAGTTCATCGTATCGGGAAGTGGAGATTATACGGTGAGACTATGGGACGTCAAGACAGGTACCTGTAAGACCATGAGTGGTCACACTAGTTCTGTATATGCTGTGGCTATATCCAGTGATTCAGAGTTCATCGTATCGGGAAGTTATGATAAGACGGTGAGACTATGGGACGTCAAGACAGGTACCTGTAAGACCATGAGTGGTCACAAAGATTATGTATATGCTGTGGCTATATCCAGTGATTCAGAGTTCATCGTATCGGGAAGTGATGATAAGACGGTGAGACTATGGGACGTCAAGACAGGTACCTGTAAGACCATGAGTGGTCACACTAGTTCTGTATCATCTGTGGCTATATCCAGTGATTCAGAGTTCATCGTATCGGGAAGTTATGATAAGACGGTGAGACTATGGGACGTCAAGACAGGTACCTGTAAGACCATGAGTGGTCACAAAGATTATGTAAATGCTGTGGCTATATCCAGTGATTCAGAGTTCATCGTATCGGGAAGTGGAGATTATACGGTGAGACTATGGGACGTCAAGACAGGTACCTGTAAGACCATGAGTGGTCACACTAGTTCTGTATATGCTGTGGCTATATCCAGTGATTCAGAGTTCATCGTATCGGGAAGTTATGATAAGACGGTGAGACTATGGGACGTCAAGACAGGTACCTGTAAGACCATGAGTGGTCACACTAGTTATTTATGATCTGTGGCTATATCCAGTGATTCAGAGTTCATCGTATCGGGAAGTTGAGATTAGACGGTGAGACTATGGGACGTCAAGACAGGTACCTGTAAGACCATGAGTGGTCACACTAGTTCTGTATATGCTGTGGCTATATCCAGTGATTCAGAGTTCATCGTATCGGGAAGTTATGATTATACGGTGAGACTATGGGACGTCAAGACAGGTACCTGTAAGACCATGAGTGGTCACACACATTATGTATATGCTGTGGCTATATCCAGTGATTCAGAGTTCATCGTATCGGGAAGTGGAGATTATACGGTGAGACTATGGGACGTCAAGACAGGTACCTGTAAGACCATGAGTGGTCACAAAGATTATGTATATGCTGTGGCTATATCCAGTGATTCAGAGTTCATCGTATCGGGAAGTGATGATAAAACGGTGAGACTATGGGACGTCAAGACAGGTACCTGTAAGACCATGAGTGGTCACAAAGATTATGTAAATGCTGTGGCTATATCCAGTGATTCAGAGTTCATCGTATCGGGAAGTGATGATAAGACGGTGAGACTATGGGACGTCAAGACAGGTACCTGTAAGACCATGAGTGGTGACACTAGTTATGTATCATCTGTGGCTATATCCAGTGATTCAGAGTTCATCGTATCGGGAAGTTATGATAAGACGGTGAGACTATGGGACGTCAAGACAGGTACCTGTAAGACCATGAGTGGTCACACTAGTTCTGTATCATCTGTGGCTATATCCAGTGATTCAGAGTTCATCGTATCGGGAAGTTATGATTATACGGTGAGACTATGGGACGTCAAGACAGGTACCTGTAAGACCATGAGTGGTCACACTAGTTCTGTATCATCTGTGGCTATATCCAGTGATTCAGAGTTCATCGTATCGGGAAGTTATGATTATACGGTGAGACTATGGGACGTCAAGACAGGTACCTGTAAGACCATGAGTGGTCACACTAGTTATTTATGATCTGTGGCTATATCCAGTGATTCAGAGTTCATCGTATCGGGAAGTGATGATAAAACGGTGAGACTATGGGACGTCAAGACAGGTACCTGTAAGACCATGAGTGGTCACAAAGATTATGTAAATGCTGTGGCTATATCCAGTGATTCAGAGTTCATCGTATCGGGAAGTTATGATAAGACGGTGAGACTATGGGACGTCAAGACAGGTACCTGTAAGACCATGAGTGGTCACACTAGTTATTTATGATCTGTGGCTATATCCAGTGATTCAGAGTTCATCGTATCGGGAAGTTATGATTATACGGTGAGACTATGGGACGTCAAGACAGGTACCTGTAAGACCATGAGTGGTCACACTAGTTCTGTATATGCTGTGGCTATATCCAGTGATTCAGAGTTCATCGTATCGGGAAGTTATGATTATACGGTGAGACTATGGGACGTCAAGACAGGTACCTGTAAGACCATGAGTGGTCACACACATTATGTATATGCTGTGGCTATATCCAGTGATTCAGAGTTCATCGTATCGGGAAGTGATGATAAGACGGTGAGACTATGGGACGTCAAGACAGGTATCTGTAAGACCATGAGTGGTCACACTAGTTATTTATGATCTGTGGCTATATCCAGTGATTCAGAGTTCATCGTATCGGGAAGTTATGATAAGACGGTGAGACTATGGGACGTCAAGACAGGTACCTGTAAGACCATGAGTGGTCACACTAGTTCTGTATCATCTGTGGCTATATCCAGTGATTCAGAGTTCATCGTATCGGGAAGTTATGATTATACGGTGAGACTATGGGACGTCAAGACAGGTACCTGTAAGACCATGAGTGGTCACACTAGTTCTGTATCATCTGTGGCTATATCCAGTGATTCAGAGTTCATCGTATCGGGAAGTTATGATAAGACGGTGAGACTATGGGACGTCAAGACAGGTACCTGTAAGACCATGAGTGGTCACACTAGTTATGTATCTGCTGTGGCGATATCCAGTGATTCAGAGTTCATCGTATCGGGAAGTGATGATAAAACGGTGAGACTATGGGACGTCAAGACAGGTACCTGTAAGACCATGAGTGGTCACACTAGTTCTGTATATGCTGTGGCTATATCCAGTGATTCAGAGTTCATCGTATCGGGAAGTTATGATTATACGGTGAGACTATGGGACGTCAAGACAGGTACCTGTAAGACCATGAGTGGTCACACTAGTTCAGTATATGCTGTGGCTATATCCAGTGATTCAGAGTTCATCGTATCGGGAAGTTATGATAAGACGGTGAGACTATGGGACGTCAAGACAGGTACCTGTAAGACCATGAGTGGTCACACTAGTTCTGTATCATCTGTGGCTATATCCAGTGATTCAGAGTTCATCGTATCGGGAAGTTATGATTATACGGTGAGACTATGGGACGTCAAGACAGGTACCTGTAAGACCATGAGTGGTCACACTAGTTATTTATGATCTGTGGCTATATCCAGTGATTCAGAGTTCATCGTATCGGGAAGTTATGATTATACGGTGAGACTATGGGACGTCAAGACAGGTACCTGTAAGACCATGAGTGGTCACACTAGTTATGTATCTGCTGTGGCTATATCCAGTGATTCAGAGTTCATCGTATCGAGAAGTGGAGATTATACGGTGAGACTATGGGACGTCAAGACAGGTACCTGTAAGACCATGAGTGGTCACACTAGTTCTGTATCATCTGTGGCTATATCCAGTGATTCAGAGTTCATCGTATCGGGAAGTTATGATTATACGGTGAGACTATGGGACGTCAAGACAGGTACCTGTAAGACCATGAGTGGTCACAAAGATTATGTAAATGCTGTGGCTATATCCAGTGATTCAGAGTTCATCGTATCGGGAAGTGATGATAAGACGGTGAGACTATGGGACGTCAAGACAGGTACCTGTAAGACCATGAGTGGTCACACTAGTTCTGTATCATCTGTGGCTATATCCAGTGATTCAGAGTTCATCGTATCGGGAAGTGGAGATTATACGGTGAGACTATGGGACGTCAAGACAGGTACCTGTAAGACCATGAGTGGTCACAAAGATTATGTAAATGCTGTGGCTATATCCAGTGATTCAGAGTTCATCGTATCGGGAAGTGATGATAAGACGGTGAGACTATGGGACGTCAAGACAGGTACCTGTAAGACCATGAGTGGTCACACTAGTTCTGTATCATCTGTGGCTATATCCAGTGATTCAGAGTTCATCGTATCGGGAAGTGGAGATTATACGGTGAGACTATGGGACGTCAAGACAGGTACCTGTAAGACCATGAGTGGTCACACTAGTTATTTAAGATCAATGGCTATATCCAGTGATTCAGAGTTCATCGTATCGGGAAGTTATGATTATACGGTGAGACTATGGGACGTCAAGACAGGTACCTGTAAGACCATGAGTGGTCACACTAGTTCTGTATCATCTGTGGCTATATCCAGTGATTCAGAGTTCATCGTATCGGGAAGTGGAGATTAGACGGTGAGACTATGGGACGTCAAGACAGGTACCTGTAAGACCATGAGTGGTCACACTAGTTCTGTATATGCTGTGGCTATATCCAGTGATTCAGAGTTCATCGTATCGGGAAGTTATGATTATACGGTGAGACTATGGGACGTCAAGACAGGTACCTGTAAGACCATGAGTGGTCACACTAGTTCTGTATCATCTGTGGCTATATCCAGTGATTCAGAGTTCATCGTATCGGGAAGTTATGATAAGACGGTGAGGACTATGGGACGTCAAGACAGGTACCTGTAAGACCATGAGTGGTCACACTAGTTATTTATGATCTGTGGCTATATCCAGTGATTCAGAGTTCATCGTATCGGGAAGTTATGATAAAACGGTGAGACTATGGGACGTCAAGACAGGTACCTGTAAGACCATGAGTGGTCACAAAGATTATGTAAATGCTGTGGCTATATCCAGTGATTCAGAGTTCATCGTATCGGGAAGTGATGATAAGACGGTGAGACTATGGGACGTCAAGACAGGTACCTGTAAGACCATGAGTGGTTACACTAGTTATTTATGATCTGTGGCTATATCCAGTGATTCAGAGTTCATCGTATCGGGAAGTAATGATAAGACGGTGAGACTATGGGACGTCAAGACAGGTACCTGTAAGACCATGAGTGGTCACAAAGATTATGTATATGCTGTGGCTATATCCAGTGATTCAGAGTTCATCGTATCGGGAAGTTATGATTATACGGTGAGACTATGGGACGTCAAGACAGGTACCTGTAAGACCATGAGTGGTCACACTAGTTCTGTATCATCTGTGGCTATATCCAGTGATTCAGAGTTCATCGTATCGGGAAGTTATGATAAGACGGTGAGACTATGGGACGTCAAGACAGGTACCTGTAAGACCATGAGTGGTCACACTAGTTATTTATGATCTGTGGCTATATCCAGTGATTCAGAGTTCATCGTATCGGGAAGTGGAGATTATACGGTGAGACTATGGGACGTCAAGACAGGTACCTGTAAGACCATGAGTGGTCACACTAGTTATTTATGATCTGTGGCTATATCCAGTGATTCAGAGTTCATCGTATCGGGAAGTTATGATTATACGGTGAGACTATGGGACGTCAAGACAGGTACCTGTAAGACCATGAGTGGTCACAAAGATTATGTATATGCTGTGGCTATATCCAGTAATTCAGAGTTCATCGTATCGGGAAGTTATGATAAGACGGTGAGACTATGGGACGTCAAGACAGGTACCTGTAAGACCATGAGTGGTCACAAAGATTATGTATATGCTGTGGCTATATCCAGTGATTCAGAGTTCATCGTATCGGGAAGTTATGATTATACGGTGAGACTATGGGACGTCAAGACAGGTACCTGTAAGACCATGAGTGGTCACACTAGTTCTGTATCATCTGTGGCTATATCCAGTGATTCAGAGTTCATCGTATCGGGGAAGTTATGATAAAACGGTGAGACTATGGGACGTCAAGACAGGTACCTGTAAGACCATGAGTGGTCACAAAGATTATGTATATGCTGTGGCTATATCCAGTGATTCAGAGTTCATCGTATCGGGAAGTTATGATAAAACGGTGAGACTATGGGACGTCAAGACAGGTACCTGTAAGACCATGAGTGGTCACAAAGATTATGTAAATGCTGTGGCTATATCCAGTGATCAGAGTTCATCGTATCGGGAAGTTATGATTATACGGTGAGACTATGGGACGTCAAGACAGGTACCTGTA
>CAMPDV010004256.1:0-32637 GCA_946699065.1 Loxodes magnus | reverse complement strand
TATTCTTTTCTTACTTTACTTATTCACTTTTCTAAATACTTATTACTTCTCGAAGCATACTCCTTAAAACTGAAATTCTATCTCTTTTCTTACTTTACTTCTTCACTTTTCTATAGGCTAACTTTCATCTACAAGCATATCTTGACTAACCGAATACAGATTCGTAATTATTATATAATTACTAACATTTTGGATATTCTAACTTATATTTTAGTGCTTGCTACGAATACTTATCATTAGATATTCTTTTCTTACTTTACTTCTTCACTTTTCTATAGGCTAACTTTCATCTACAAGCATATCTTGACAAACCGAATACAGATTCGTAATTATTATTCTATTACTAACATTTTGGATATTCTAACTTATATTTTAGTGCTTGCTACGAAAACTTATCATTAGATATTCTTTTCTTACTTTACTTCTTCACTTTTCTATAGGCTAACTTTCATCTACAAGCATACTCCTTAAAACTGAAATTCTATCTTCTTTTCTTACTTTACTTCTTCACTTTTCTTTAGGCTAACTTTCATCTACAAGCATATCTTGACTAACCGAATACAGATTCGTAATTATTATATAATTACTAACATTTTGGATATTCTAACTTATATTTTAGTGCTTGCTACGAATACTTATCATTAGATATTCTTTTCTTACTTTACTTCTTCACTTTTCTATAGGCTAACTTTCATCTACAAGCATATCTTGACAAACCGAATACAGATTCGTAATTATTATTCTATTACTAACATTTTGGATATTCTAACTTATATTTTAGTGCTTGCTACGAAAACTTATCATTAGATATTCTTTTCTTACTTTACTTCTTCACTTTTCTATAGGCTAACTTTCATCTACAAGCATACTCCTTAAAACTGAAATTCTATCTCTTTTCTTACTTTACTTCTTCACTTTTCTATAGGCTAACTTTCATCTACAAGCATATCTTGACAAACCGAATACAGATTCGTAATTATTATTCTATTACTAACATTTTGGATATTCTAACTTATATTTTAGTGCTTGCTACGAAAACTTATCATTAGATATTCTTTTCTTACTTTACTTCTTCACTTTTCTATAGGCTAACTTTCATCTACAAGCATATCTTGACAAACCGAATACAGATTCGTAATTATTATTCTATTACTAACATTTTGGATATTCTAACTTATATTTTAGTGCTTGCTACGAAAACTTATCATTAGATATTCTTTTCTTACTTTACTTCTTCACTTTTCTATAGGCTAACTTTCATCTACAAAGCATATCTTGACAAACCGAATACAGATTCGTAATTATTAT
This sequence comes from Loxodes magnus, assembly GCA_946699065.1. Lineage (NCBI taxonomy): Eukaryota > Ciliophora > Karyorelictea > Loxodida > Loxodidae > Loxodes > Loxodes magnus. Next base: position 31,329 of record CAMPDV010004256.1, on the reverse strand, counting down.
TCTATTACTAACATTTTGGATATTCTAACTTATATTTTAGTGCTTGCTACGAAAACTTATCATTAGATATTCTTTTCTTACTTTACTTCTTCACTTTTCTATAGGCTAACTTTCATCTACAAGCATACTCCTTAAAACTGAAATTCTATCTTCTTTTCTTACTTTACTTCTTCACTTTTCTTTAGGCTAACTTTCATCTACATGCATATCTTGATAAACCGAATATAGATTCGTAATTATTATATTATTACTAACATTTTGGATATTCTAAACTTATATTTTAGTGCTTGCTACGAATACTTATCATTAGATATTCTTTTCTTACTTTACTTATTCACTTTTCTAAATACTTATTACTTCTCAAAGCATACTCCTTAAAACTGAAATTCTATCTTCTTTTCTTACTTTACTTCTTCACTTTTCTATAGGCTAACTTTCATCTACAAGCATATCTTGACAAACCGAATACAGATTCGTAATTATTATTCTATTACTAACATTTTGGATATTCTAACTTATATTTTAGTGCTTGCTACGAAAACTTATCATTAGATATTCTTTTCTTACTTTACTTCTTCACTTTTCTATAGGCTAACTTTCATCTACAAGCATATCTTGACAAACCGAATACAGATTCGTAATTATTATTCTATTACTAACATTTTGGATATTCTAACTTATATTTTAGTGCTTGCTACGAAAACTTATCATTAGATATTCTTTTCTTACTTTACTTCTTCACTTTTCCTATAGGCTAACTTTCATCTACAAGCATACTCCTTAAAACTGAAATTCTATCTTCTTTTCTTACTTTACTTCTTCACTTTTCTTTAGGCTAACTTTCATCTACAAGCATATCTTGATAAACCGAATATAGATTCGTAATTATTATATTATTACTAACATTTTGGATATTCTAACTTATATTTTAGTGCTTGCTACGAATACTTATCATTAGATATTCTTTTCTTACTTTACTTATTCACTTTTCTAAATACTTATTACTTCTCGAAGCATACTCCTTAAAACTGAAATTCTATCTTCTTTTCTTACTTTACTTCTTCACTTTTCTATAGGCTAACTTTCATCTACAAGCATATCTTGATAAACCGAATATAGATTCGTAATTATTATATTATTACTAACATTTTGGATATTCTAACTTATATTTTAGTGCTTGCTACGAATACTTATCATTAGATATTCTTTTCTTACTTTACTTATTCACTTTTATAAATACTTATTACTTCTCAAAGCATACTCCTTAAAACTGAAATTCTATCTTCTTTTCTTACTTACTTCTTCACTTTTCTATAGGCTAACTTTCATCTACAAGCATATCTTGATAAACCGAATATAGATTCGTAATTATTATATTATTACTAACATTTTGGATATTCTAACTTATATTTTAGTGCTTGCTACGAATACTTATCATTAGATATTCTTTTCTTACTTTACTTCTTCACTTTTCTAAATACTTATTACTTCTCGAAGCATACTCCTTAAAACTGAAATTCTATCTTCTTTTCTTACTTACTTCTTCACTTTTCTATAGGCTAACTTTCATCTACAAGCATATCTTGATAAACCGAATATAGATTCGTAATTATTATATTATTACTAACATTTTGGATATTCTAACTTATATTTTAGTGCTTGCTACGAATACTTATCATTAGATATTCTTTTCTTACTTTACTTATTCACTTTTATAAATACTTATTACTTCTCAAAGCATACTCCTTAAAACTGAAATTCTATCTTCTTTTCTTACTTTACTTCTTCACTTTTCTATAGGCTAACTTTCATCTACAAGCATATCTTGATAAACCGAATATAGATTCGTAATTATTATATTATTACTAACATTTTGGATATTCTAACTTATATTTTAGTGCTTGCTACGATACTTATCATTAGATATTCTTTCTTACTTTACTTATTCACTTTTATAATACTTATTACTTCTCAAAGCATACTCCTTAAAACTGAAATTCTATCTTCTTTTCTTACTTTACTTCTTCACTTTTCTATAGGCTAACTTTCATCTACAAGCATATCTTGATAAACCGAATATAGATTCGTAATTATTATATTATTACTAACATTTTGGATATTCTAACTTATATTTTAGTGCTTGCTACGAATACTTATCATTAGATATTCTTTTCTTACTTTACTTATTCACTTTATAAATACTTATTACTTCTCAAAGCATACTCCTTAAAACTGAAATTCTATCTTCTTTTCTTACTTTACTTCTTCACTTTTCTATAGGCTAACTTTCATCTACAAGCATATCTTGATAAACCGAATATAGATTCGTAATTATTATATTATTACTAACATTTTGGATATTCTAACTTATATTTTAGTGCTTGCTACGAATACTTATCATTAGATATTCTTTTCTTACTTTACTTATTCACTTTTCTAAATACTTATTACTTCTCGAAGCATACTCCTTAAAACTGAAATTCTATCTTCTTTCTTACTTTACTTCTTCACTTTTCTATAGGCTAACTTTCATCTACAAGCATATCTTGATAAACCGAATATAGATTCGTAATTATTATATTATTACTAACATTTTGGATATTCTAACTTATATTTTAGTGCTTGCTACGAATACTTATCATTAGATATTCTTTTCTTACTTTACTTCTTCACTTTTCTATAGGCTAACTTTCATCTACAAGCATATCTTGACAAACGAATACAGATTCGTAATTATTATTCTATTACTAACATTTTGGATATTCTAACTTATATTTTAGTGCTTGCTACGAAAACTTATCATTAGATATTCTTTTCTTACTTTACTTCTTCACTTTTCTATAGGCTAACTTTCATCTACAAGCATACTCCTTAAAACTGAAATTCTATCTTCTTTTCTTACTTTACTTCTTCACTTTTCTTTAGGCTAACTTTCATCTACAAGCATATCTTGACTAACCGAATACAGATTCGTAATTATTATATAATTACTAACATTTTGGATATTCTAACTTATATTTTAGTGCTTGCTACGAATACTTATCATTAGATATTCTTTTCTTACTTTACTTCTTCACTTTTCTATAGGCTAACTTTCATCTACAAGCATATCTTGACAAACCGAATACAGATTCGTAATTATTATTCTATTACTAACATTTTGGATATTCTAACTTATATTTTAGTGCTTGCTACGAAAACTTATCATTAGATATTCTTTTCTTACTTTACTTCTTCACTTTTCTATAGGCTAACTGTCATCTACAAGCATACTCCTTAAAACTGAAATTCTATCTTCTTTTCTTACTTTACTTCTTCACTTTTCTATAGGCTAACTTTCATCTACAAGCATATCTTGACAAACCGAATACAGATTCGTAATTATTATTCTATTACTAACATTTTGGATATTCTAACTTATATTTTAGTGCTTGCTACGAAAACTTATCATTAGATATTCTTTTCTTACTTTACTTCTTCACTTTTCTATAGGCTACTTTCATCTACAAGCATATCTTGACAAACCGAATACAGATTCGTAATTATTATTCTATTACTAACATTTTGGATATTCTAACTTATATTTTAGTGCTTGCTACGAAAACTTATCATTAGATATTCTTTTCTTACTTTACTTCTTCACTTTTCTATAGGCTAACTTTCATCTACAAGCATATCTTGACAAACCGAATACAGATTCGTAATTATTATTCTATTACTAACATTTTGGATATTCTAACTTATATTTTAGTGCTTGCTACGAAAACTTATCATTAGATATTCTTTTCTTACTTTACTTCTTCACTTTTCTATAGGCTAACTTTCATCTACAAGCATACTCCTTAAAACTGAAATTCTATCTTCTTTTCTTACTTTACTTCTTCACTTTTCTTTAGGCTAACTTTCATCTACAAGCATATCTTGATAAACCGAATATAGATTCGTAATTATTATATTATTACTAACATTTTGGATATTCTAACTTATATTTTAGTGCTTGCTACGAATACTTATCATTAGATATTCTTTTCTTACTTTACTTATTCACTTTTATAAATACTTATTACTTCTCAAAGCATACTCCTTAAAAACTGAAATTCTATCTTCTTTTCTTACTTTACTTCTTCACTTTTCTATAGGCTAACTTTCATCTACAAGCATATCTTGATAAACCGAATATAGATTCGTAATTATTATATTATTACTAACATTTTGGATATTCTAACTTATATTTTAGTGCTTGCTACGAATACTTATCATTAGATATTCTTTTCTTACTTTACTTATTCACTTTTATAAATACTTATTACTTCTCAAAGCATACTCCTTAAAACTGAAATTCTATCTTCTTTTCTTACTTTACTTCTTCACTTTTCTATAGGCTAACTTTCATCTACAAGCATATCTTGATAAACCGAATATAGATTCGTAATTATTATATTATTACTAACATTTTGGATATTCTAACTTATATTTTAGTGCTTGCTACGAATACTTATCATTAGATATTCTTTTCTTACTTTACTTATTCACTTTTCTAAATACTTATTACTTCTCGAAGCATACTCCTTAAAACTGAAATTCTATCTTCTTTTCTTACTTTACTTCTTCACTTTTCTATAGGCTAACTTTCATCTACAAGCATATCTTGATAAACCGAATATAGATTCGTAATTATTATATTATTACTAACATTTTGGATATTCTAACTTATATTTTAGTGCTTGCTACGAATACTTATCATTAGATATTCTTTTCTTACTTTACTTCTTCACTTTTCTATAGGCTAACTTTCATCTACAAGCATATCTTGACAAACCGAATACAGATTCGTAATTATTATTCTATTACTAACATTTGGATATTCTAACTTATATTTTAGTGCTTGCTACGAAAACTTATCATTAGATATTCTTTTCTTACTTTACTTCTTCACTTTTCTATAGGCTAACTTTCATCTACAAGCATACTCCTTAAAACTGAAATTCTATCTTCTTTTCTTACTTTACTTCTTCACTTTTCTTTAGGCTAACTTTCATCTACAAGCATATCTTGACTAACCGAATACAGATTCGTAATTATTATATAATTACTAACATTTTGGATATTCTAACTTATATTTTAGTGCTTGCTACGAATACTTATCATTAGATATTCTTTTCTTACTTTACTTCTTCACTTTTCTATAGGCTAACTTTCATCTACAAGCATATCTTGACAAACCGAATACAGATTCGTAATTATTATTCTATTACTAACATTTTGGATATTCTAACTTATATTTTAGTGCTTGCTACGAAAACTTATCATTAGATATTCTTTTCTTACTTTACTTCTTCACTTTTCTATAGGCTAACTTCATCTACAAGCATACTCCTTAAAACTGAAATTCTATCTTCTTTTCTTACTTTACTTCTTCACTTTTCTATAGGCTAACTTTCATCTACAAGCATATCTTGACAAACCGAATACAGATTCGTAATTATTATTCTATTACTAACATTTGGATATTCTAACTTATATTTTAGTGCTTGCTACGAAAACTTATCATTAGATATTCTTTTCTTACTTTACTTCTTCACTTTTCTATAGGCTAACTTTCATCTACAAGCATATCTTGACAAACTGAATACAGATTCGTAATTATTATTCTATTACTAACATTTTGGATATTCTAACTTATATTTTAGTGCTTGCTACGAAAACTTATCATTAGATATTCTTTTCTTACTTTACTTCTTCACTTTTCTATAGGCTAACTTTCATCTACAAGCATATCTTGACAAACCGAATACAGATTCGTAATTATTATTCTATTACTAACATTTGGATATTCTAACTTATATTTTAGTGCTTGCTACGAAAACTTATCATTAGATATTCTTTTCTTACTTTACTTCTTCACTTTTCTATAGGCTAACTTTCATCTACAAGCATACTCCTTAAAACTGAAATTCTATCTTCTTTTCTTACTTTACTTCTTCACTTTTCTTTAGGCTAACTTTCATCTACAAGCATATCTTGATAAACCGAATATAGATTCGTAATTATTATATTATTACTAACATTTTGGATATTCTAACTTATATTTTAGTGCTTGCTACGAATACTTATCATTAGATATTCTTTTCTTACTTTACTTATTCACTTTTCTAAATACTTATTACTTCTCGAAGCATACTCCTTAAAACTGAAATTCTATCTTCTTTTCTTACTTTACTTCTTCACTTTTCTATAGGCTAACTTTCATCTACAAGCATATCTTGATAAACCGAATATAGATTCGTAATTATTATATTATTACTAACATTTTGGATATTCTAACTTATATTTTAGTGCTTGCTACGAATACTTATCATTAGATATTCTTTCTTACTTTACTTATTCACTTTTATAAATACTTATTACTTCTCAAAGCATACTCCTTAAAACTGAAATTCTATCTTCTTTTCTTACTTTACTTCTTCACTTTTCTATAGGCTAACTTTCATCTACAAGCATATCTTGATAAACCGAATATAGATTCGTAATTATTATATTATTACTAACATTTTGGATATTCTAACTTATATTTTAGTGCTTGCTACGAATACTTATCATTAGATATTCTTTTCTTACTTTACTTCTTCACTTTTCTAAATACTTATTACTTCTCGAAGCATACTCCTTAAAACTGAAATTCTATCTTCTTTTCTTACTTTACTTCTTCACTTTTCTATAGGCTAACTTTCATCTACAAGCATATCTTGATAAACCGAATATAGATTCGTAATTATTATATTATTACTAACATTTTGGATATTCTAACTTATATTTTAGTGCTTGCTACGAATACTTATCATTAGATATTCTTTCTTACTTTACTTATTCACTTTTATAAATACTTATTACTTCTCAAAGCATACTCCTTAAAACTGAAAATTCTATCTTCTTTTCTTACTTTACTTCTTCACTTTTCTATAGGCTAACTTTCATCTACAAGCATATCTTGATAAACCGAATATAGATTCGTAATTATTATATTATTACTAACATTTTGGATATTCTAACTTATATTTTAGTGCTTGCTACGAATACTTATCATTAGATATTCTTTTCTTACTTTACTTATTCACTTTTCTAAATACTTATTACTTCTCGAAGCATACTCCTTAAAACTGAAATTCTATCTTCTTTTCTTACTTTACTTCTTCACTTTTCTATAGGCTAACTTTCATCTACAAGCATATCTTGATAAACCGAATATAGATTCGTAATTATTATATTATTACTAACATTTTGGATATTCTAACTTATATTTTAGTGCTTGCTACGAATACTTATCATTAGATATTCTTTTCTTACTTTACTTATTCACTTTTCTAAATACTTATTACTTCTCGAAGCATACTCCTTAAAACTGAAATTCTATCTTCTTTTCTTACTTTACTTCTCACTTTTCTATAGGCTAACTTTCATCTACAAGCATATCTTGATAAACCGAATATAGATTCGTAATTATTATATTATTACTAACATTTTGGATATTCTAACTTATATTTTAGTGCTTGCTACGAATACTTATCATTAGATATTCTTTTCTTACTTTACTTATTCACTTTTCTAAATACTTATTACTTCTCGAAGCATACTCCTTAAAACTGAAATTCTATCTTCTTTTCTTACTTTACTTCTTCACTTTTCTATAGGCTAACTTTCATCTACAAGCATATCTTGATAAACCGAATATAGATTCGTAATTATTATATTATTACTAACATTTTGGATATTCTAACTTATATTTTAGTGCTTGCTACGAATACTTATCATTAGATATTCTTTTCTTACTTTACTTATTCACTTTTATAAATACTTATTACTTCTCAAAGCATACTCCTTAAAACTGAAATTCTATCTTCTTTTCTTACTTTACTTCTTCACTTTTCTATAGGCTAACTTTCATCTACAAGCATATCTTGATAAACCGAATATAGATTCGTAATTATTATATTATTACTAACATTTTGGATATTCTAACTTATATTTTAGTGCTTGCTACGAATACTTATCATTAGATATTCTTTTCTTACTTTACTTATTCACTTTTCTAAATACTTATTACTTCTCGAAGCATACTCCTTAAAACTGAAATTCTATCTTCTTTTCTTACTTTACTTCTTCACTTTTCTATAGGCTAACTTTCATCTACAAGCATATCTTGATAAACCGAATATAGATTCGTAATTATTATATTATTACTAACATTTTGGATATTCTAACTTATATTTTAGTGCTTGCTACGAATACTTATCATTAGATATTCTTTTCTTACTTTACTTATTCACTTTTCTAAATACTTATTACTTCTCGAAGCATACTCCTTAAAACTGAAATTCTATCTTCTTTTCTTACTTTACTTCTTCACTTTTCTATAGGCTAACTTTCATCTACAAGCATATCTTGATAAACCGAATATAGATTCGTAATTATTATATTATTACTAACATTTTGGATATTCTAACTTATATTTTAGTGCTTGCTACGAATACTTATCATTAGATATTCTTTTCTTACTTTACTTATTCACTTTTATAAATACTTATTACTTCTCAAAGCATACTCCTTAAAACTGAAATTCTATCTTCTTTTCTTACTTTACTTCTTCACTTTTCTATAGGCTAACTTTCATCTACAAGCATATCTTGATAAACCGAATATAGATTCGTAATTATTATATTATTACTAACATTTTGGATATTCTAACTTATATTTTAGTGCTTGCTACGAATACTTATCATTAGATATTCTTTTCTTACTTTACTTATTCACTTTTCTAAATACTTATTACTTCTCGAAGCATACTCCTTAAAACTGAAATTCTATCTTCTTTTCTTACTTTACTTCTTCACTTTTCTATAGGCTAACTTTCATCTACAAGCATATCTTGATAAACCGAATATAGATTCGTAATTATTATATTATTACTAACATTTTGGATATTCTAACTTATATTTTAGTGCTTGCTACGAATACTTATCATTAGATATTCTTTTCTTACTTTACTTATTCACTTTTCTAAATACTTATTACTTCTCGAAGCATACTCCTTAAAACTGAAATTCTATCTTCTTTTCTTACTTTACTTCTTCACTTTTCTATAGGCTAACTTTCATCTACAAGCATATCTTGATAAACCGAATATAGATTCGTAATTATTATATTATTACTAACATTTTGGATATTCTAACTTTATTTTTAGTGCTTGCTACGAATACTTATCATTAGATATTCTTTTCTTACTTTACTTATTCACTTTTCTAAATACTTATTACTTCTCGAAGCATACTCCTTAAAACTGAAATTCTATCTTCTTTTCTTACTTTACTTCTTCACTTTTCTATAGGCTAACTTTCATCTACAAGCATATCTTGATAAACCGAATATAGATTCGTAATTATTATATTATTACTAACATTTTGGATATTCTAACTTATATTTTAGTGCTTGCTACGAATACTTATCATTAGATATTCTTTTCTTACTTACTTATTCACTTTTCTAAATACTTATTACTTCTCGAAGCATACTCCTTAAAACTGAAATTCTATCTTCTTTTCTTACTTTACTTCTTCACTTTTCTATAGGCTAACTTTCATCTACAAGCATATCTTGATAAACCGAATATAGATTCGTAATTATTATATTATTACTAACATTTTGGATATTCTAACTTATATTTTAGTGCTTGCTACGAATACTTATCATTAGATATTCTTTTCTTACTTTACTTATTCACTTTTCTAAATACTTATTACTTCTCGAAGCATACTCCTTAAAACTGAAATTCTATCTTCTTTTCTTACTTTACTTCTTCACTTTTCTATAGGCTAACTTTCATCTACAAGCATATCTTGATAAACCGAATATAGATTCGTAATTATTATATTATTACTAACATTTTGGATATTCTAACTTATATTTTAGTGCTTGCTACGAATACTTATCATTAGATTATTCTTTTCTTACTTTACTTATTCACTTTTCTAAATACTTATTACTTCTCGAAGCATACTCCTTAAAACTGAAATTCTATCTTCTTTTCTTACTTTACTTCTTCACTTTTCTATAGGCTAACTTTCATCTACAAGCATATCTTGATAAACCGAATATAGATTCGTAATTATTATATTATTACTAACATTTTGGATATTCTAACTTATATTTTAGTGCTTGCTACGAATACTTATCATTAGATATTCTTTTCTTACTTACTTATTCACTTTTATAAATACTTATTACTTCTCAAAGCATACTCCTTAAAACTGAAATTCTATCTTCTTTTCTTACTTTACTTCTTCACTTTTCTATAGGCTAACTTTCATCTACAAGCATATCTTGATAAACCGAATATAGATTCGTAATTATTATATTATTACTAACATTTTGGATATTCTAACTTATATTTTAGTGCTTGCTACGAATACTTATCATTAGATATTCTTTTCTTACTTTACTTATTCACTTTTCTAAATACTTATTACTTCTCGAAGCATACTCCTTAAAACTGAAATTCTATCTTCTTTTCTTACTTTACTTCTTCACTTTTCTATAGGCTAACTTTCATCTACAAGCATATCTTGATAAACCGAATATAGATTCGTAATTATTATATTATTACTAACATTTTGGATATTCTAACTTATATTTTAGTGCTTGCTACGAATACTTATCATTAGATATTCTTTTCTTACTTTACTTATTCACTTTTATAATACTTATTACTTCTCAAAGCATACTCCTTAAAACTGAAATTCTATCTTCTTTTCTTACTTTACTTCTTCACTTTTCTATAGGCTAACTTTCATCTACAAGCATATCTTGATAAACCGAATATAGATTCGTAATTATTATATTATTACTAACATTTTGGATATTCTAACTTATATTTTAGTGCTTGCTACGAATACTTATCATTAGATATTCTTTTCTTACTTTACTTCTTCACTTTCTAAATACTTATTACTTCTCGAAGCATACTCCTTAAAACTGAAATTCTATCTTCTTTTCTTACTTTACTTCTTCACTTTTCTATAGGCTAACTTTCATCTACAAGCATATCTTGATAAACCGAATATAGATTCGTAATTATTATATTATTACTAACATTTTGGATATTCTAACTTATATTTTAGTGCTTGCTACGAATACTTATCATTAGATATTCTTTTCTTACTTTACTTATTCACTTTTATAAATACTTATTACTTCTCAAAGCATACTCCTTAAAACTGAAATTCTATCTTCTTTTCTTACTTTACTTCTTCACTTTTCTATAGGCTAACTTTCATCTACAAGCATATCTTGATAAACCGAATATAGATTCGTAATTATTATATTATTACTAACATTTTGGATATTCTAACTTATATTTTAGTGCTTGCTACGAATACTTATCATTAGATATTCTTTTCTTACTTTACTTATTCACTTTTCTAAATACTTATTACTTCTCGAAGCATACTCCTTAAAACTGAAATTCTATCTTCTTTTCCTTACTTTACTTCTTCACTTTCTATAGGCTAACTTTCATCTACAAGCATATCTTGATAAACCGAATATAGATTCGTAATTATTATATTATTACTAACATTTTGGATATTCTAACTTATATTTTAGTGCTTGCTACGAATACTTATCATTAGATATTCTTTTCTTACTTTACTTATTCACTTTTCTAAATACTTATTACTTCTCGAAGCATACTCCTTAAAACTGAAATTCTATCTTCTTTTCTTACTTTACTTCTTCACTTTTCTATAGGCTAACTTTCATCTACAAGCATATCTTGATAAACCGAATATAGATTCGTAATTATTATATTATTACTAACATTTTGGATATTCTAACTTATATTTTAGTGCTTGCTACGAATACTTATCATTAGATATTCTTTTCTTACTTTACTTATTCACTTTTCTAAATACTTATTACTTCTCAAAGCATACTCCTTAAAACTGAAATTCTATCTTCTTTTCTTACTTTACTTCTTCACTTTTCTATAGGCTAACTTTCATCTACAAGCATATCTTGATAAACCGAATATAGATTCGTAATTATTATATTATTACTAACATTTTGGATATTCTAACTTATATTTAGTGCTTGCTACGAATACTTATCATTAGATATTCTTTTCTTACTTTACTTATTCACTTTTCTAAATACTTATTACTTCTCGAAGCATACTCCTTAAAACTGAAATTCTATCTTCTTTTCTTACTTTACTTCTTCACTTTTCTATAGGCTAACTTTCATCTACAAGCATATCTTGATAAACCGAATATAGATTCGTAATTATTATATTATTACTAACATTTTGGATATTCTAACTTATATTTTAGTGCTTGCTACGAATACTTATCATTAGATATTCTTTTCTTACTTTACTTATTCACTTTTATAAATACTTATTACTTCTCAAAGCATACTCCTTAAAACTGAAATTCTATCTTCTTTTCTTACTTTACTTCTTCACTTTTCTATAGGCTAACTTTCATCTACAAGCATATCTTGATAAACCGAATATAGATTCGTAATTATTATATTATTACTAACATTTTGGATATTCTAACTTATATTTTAGTGCTTGCTACGAATACTTATCATTAGATATTCTTTTCTTACTTTACTTATTCACTTTTATAAATACTTATTACTTCTCAAAGCATACTCCTTAAAACTGAAATTCTATCTTCTTTTCTTACTTTACTTCTTCACTTTTCTATAGGCTAACTTTCATCTACAAGCATATCTTGATAAACCGAATATAGATTCGTAATTATTATATTATTACTAACATTTTGGATATTCTAACTTATATTTTAGTGCTTGCTACGAATACTTATCATTAGATATTCTTTTCTTACTTTACTTATTCACTTTTCTAAATACTTATTACTTCTCGAAGCATACTCCTTAAAACTGAAATTCTATCTTCTTTTCTTACTTTACTTCTTCACTTTTCTATAGGCTAACTTTCATCTACAAGCATATCTTGATAAACCGAATATAGATTCGTAATTATTATATTATTACTAACATTTTGGATATTCTAACTTATATTTTAGTGCTTGCTACGAATACTTATCATTAGATATTCTTTTCTTACTTTACTTATTCACTTTTCTAAATACTTATTACTTCTCGAAGCATACTCCTTAAAACTGAAATTCTATCTTCTTTTCTTACTTTACTTCTTCACTTTTCTATAGGCTAACTTTCATCTACAAGCATATCTTGATAAACCGAATATAGATTCGTAATTATTATATTATTACTAACATTTTGGATATTCTAACTTATATTTTAGTGCTTGCTACGAATACTTATCATTAGATATTCTTTTCTTACTTTACTTATTCACTTTTATAAATACTTATTACTTCTCAAAGCATACTCCTTAAAACTGAAATTCTATCTTCTTTTCTTACTTTACTTCTTCACTTTTCTATAGGCTAACTTTCATCTACAAGCATATCTTGATAAACCGAATATAGATTCGTATTATTATATTATTACTAACATTTTGGATATTCTAACTTATATTTTAGTGCTTGCTACGAATACTTATCATTAGATATTCTTTTCTTACTTTACTTATTCACTTTTATAAATACTTATTACTTCTCAAAGCATACTCCTTAAAACTGAAATTCTATCTTCTTTTCTTACTTTACTTCTTCACTTTTCTATAGGCTAACTTTCATCTACAAGCATATCTTGATAAACCGAATATAGATTCGTAATTATTATATTATTACTAACATTTTGGATATTCTAACTTATATTTTAGTGCTTGCTACGAATACTTATCATTAGATATTCTTTTCTTACTTTACTTATTCACTTTTCTAAATACTTATTACTTCTCGAAGCATACTCCTTAAAACTGAAATTCTATCTTCTTTTCTTACTTTACTTCTTCACTTTTCTATAGGCTAACTTTCATCTACAAGCATATCTTGATAAACCGAATATAGATTCGTAATTATTATATTATTACTAACATTTTGGATATTCTAACTTATATTTTAGTGCTTGCTACGAATACTTATCATTAGATATTCTTTTCTTACTTTACTTATTCACTTTTCTAAATACTTATTACTTCTCGAAGCATACTCCTTAAAACTGAAATTCTATCTTCTTTTCTTACTTTACTTCTTCACTTTTCTATAGGCTAACTTTCATCTACAAGCATATCTTGATAAACCGAATATAGATTCGTAATTATTATATTATTACTAACATTTTGGATATTCTAACTTAAAATTTAAGTTAGAATATCCAAAATGTTAGTAATAATATAATAATTACGAATCTATATTCGGTTTATCAAGATATGCTTGTAGATGAAAGTTAGCCTATAGAAAAGTGAAGAAGTAAAGTAAGAAAAGAAGATAGAATTTCAGTTTTAAGGAGTATGCTTCGAGAAGTAATAAGTATTAGAAAAGTGAATAAGTAAAGTAAGAAAAGAATATCTAATGATAAGTATTCGTAGCAAGCACTAAAATATAAGTTAGAATATCCAAAATGTTAGTAATAATATAATAATTACGAATCTATATTCGGTTTATCAAGATATGCTTGTAGATGAAAGTTAGCCTATAGAAAAGTGAAGAAGTAAAGTAAGGAAAAGAAGATAGAATTTCAGTTTTAAGGAGTATGCTTCGAGAAGTAATAAGTATTTAGAAAAGTGAATAAGTAAAGTAAGAAAAGAATATCTAATGATAAGTATTCGTAGCAAGCACTAAAATATAAGTTAGAATATCCAAAATGTTTAGTAATAATATAATAATTACGAATCTATATTCGGTTTATCAAGATATGCTTGTAGATGAAAGTTAGCCTATAGAAAAGTGAAGAAGTAAAGTAAGAAAAAGAAGATAGAATTTCAGTTTTAAGGAGTATGCTTTGAGAAGTAATAAGTATTTATAAAGTGAATAAGTAAAGTAAGAAAAGAATATCTAATGATAAGTATTCGTAGCAAGCACTAAAATATAAGTTAGAATATCCAAAATGTTAGTAATAATATAATAATTACGAATCTATATTCGGTTTATCAAGATATGCTTGTAGATGAAAGTTAGCCTATAGAAAAGTGAAGAAGTAAAGTAAGAAAAGAAGATAGAATTTCAGTTTTAAGGAGTATGCTTTGAGAAGTAATAAGTATTTATAAAAGTGAATAAGTAAAGTAAGAAAAGAATATCTAATGATAAGTATTCGTAGCAAGCACTAAAATATAAGTTAGAATATCCAAAATGTTAGTAATAATATAATAATTACGAATCTATATTCGGTTTATCAAGATATGCTTGTAGATGAAAGTTAGCCTATAGAAAAGTGAAGAAGTAAAGTAAGAAAAGAAGATAGAATTTCAGTTTTAAGGAGTATGCTTCGAGAAGTAATAAGTATTTAGAAAAGTGAATAAGTAAAGTAAGAAAAGAATATCTAATGATAAGTATTCGTAGCAAGCACTAAAATATAAGTTAGAATATCCAAAATGTTAGTAATAATATAATAATTACGAATCTATATTCGGTTTATCAAGATATGCTTGTAGATGAAAGTTAGCCTATAGAAAAGTGAAGAAGTAAAGTAAGAAAAGAAGATAGAATTTCAGTTTTAAGGAGTATGCTTCGAGAAGTAATAAGTATTTAGAAAAGTGAATAAGTAAAGTAAGAAAAGAATATCTAATGATAAGTATTCGTAGCAAGCACTAAAATATAAGTTAGAATATCCAAAATGTTAGTAATAATATAATAATTACGAATCTATATTCGGTTTATCAAGATATGCTTGTAGATGAAAGTTAGCCTATAGAAAAGTGAAGAAGTAAAGTAAGAAAAGAAGATAGAATTTCAGTTTTAAGGAGTATGCTTTGAGAAGTAATAAGTATTTATAAAAGTGAATAAGTAAAGTAAGAAAAGAATATCTAATGATAAGTATTCGTAGCAAGCACTAAAAATATAAGTTAGAATATCCAAAATGTTAGTATTAATATAATAATTACGAATCTATATTCGGTTTATCAAGATATGCTTGTAGATGAAAGTTAGCCTATAGAAAAGTGAAGAAGTAAAGTAAGAAAAGAAGATAGAATTTCAGTTTTTAAGGAGTATGCTTTGAGAAGTAATAAGTATTTATAAAAGTGAATAAGTAAAGTAAGAAAAGAATATCTAATGATAAGTATTCGTAGCAAGCACTAAAATATAAGTTAGAATATCCAAAATGTTAGTAATAATATAATAATTACGAATCTATATTCGGTTTATCAAGATTGCTTGTAGATGAAAGTTAGCCTATAGAAAAGTGAAGAAGTAAAGTAAGAAAGAAGATAGAATTTCAGTTTTAAGGAGTATGCTTCGAGAAGTAATAAGTATTTAGAAAAGTGAATAAGTAAAGTAAGAAAAGAATATCTAATGATAAGTATTCGGTAGCAAGCACTAAAATATAAGTTTAGAATATCCAAAATGTTAGTAATAATATAATAATTACGAATCTATATTCGGTTTATCAAGATATGCTTGTAGATGAAAGTTAGCCTATAGAAAAGTGAAGAAGTAAAGTAGAAAAGAAGATAGAATTTCAGTTTTAAGGAGTATGCTTTGAGAAGTAATAAGTATTTAGAAAAGTGAATAAGTAAAGTAAGAAAAGAATATCTAATGATAAGTATTCGTAGCAAGCACTAAAATATAAGTTAGAATATCCAAAATGTTAGTAATAATATAATAATTACGAATCTATATTCGGTTTATCAAGATATGCTTGTAGATGAAAGTTAGCCTATAGAAAAGTGAAGAAGTAAAGTAAGAAAAGAAGATAGAATTTCAGTTTTAAGGAGTATGCTTCGAGAAGTAATAAGTATTTAGAAAAGTGAATAAGTAAAGTAAGAAAGAATATCTAATGATAAGTATTCGTAGCAAGCACTAAAATATAAGTTAGAATATCCAAAATGTTAGTAATAATATAATAATTACGAATCTATATTCGGTTTATCAAGATATGCTTGTAGATGAAAGTTAGCCTATAGAAAAGTGAAGAAGTAAAGTAAGAAAAGAAGATAGAATTTCAGTTTTAAGGAGTATGCTTCGAGAAGTAATAAGTATTTAGAAAAGTGAATAAGTAAAGTAAGAAAAGAATATCTAATGATAAGTATTCGTAGCAAGCACTAAAATATAAGTTAGAATATCCAAAATGTTAGTAATAATATAATATTACGAATCTATATTCGGTTTATCAAGATATGCTTGTAGATGAAAGTTAGCCTATAGAAAAGTGAAGAAGTAAAGTAAGAAAAGAAGATAGAATTTCAGTTTTAAGGAGTATGCTTTGAGAAGTAATAAGTATTTATAAAAGTGAATAAGTAAAGTAAGAAAAGAATATCTAATGATAAGTATTCGTAGCAAGCACTAAAATATAAGTTAGAATATCCAAAATGTTAGTAATAATATAATAATTACGAATCTATATTCGGTTTATCAAGATATGCTTGTAGATGAAAGTTAGCCTATAGAAAAGTGAAGAAGTAAAGTAAGAAAAGAAGATAGAATTTCAGTTTTAAGGAGTATGCTTCGAGAAGTAATAAGTATTTAGAAAAGTGAAGAAGTAAAGTAAGAAAGAATATCTAATGATAAGTATTCGTAGCAAGCACTAAAATAAAAGTTAGAATAGTCCAAAATGTTAGTAATAATATAATAATTACGAATCTATATCGGTTTATCAAGATATGCTTGTAGATGAAAGTTAGCCTATAGAAAAGTGAAGAAGTAAAGTAAGAAAAGAAGATAGAATTTCAGTTTTAAGGAGTATGCTTTGAGAAGTAATAAGTATTATAAAAGTGAATAAGTAAAGTAAGAAAAGAATATCTAATGATAAGTATTCGTAGCAAGCACTAAAATATAAGTTAGAATATCCAAAATGTTAGTAATAATATAATAATTACGAATCTATATTCGGTTTATCAAGATATGCTTGTAGATGAAAGTTAGCCTATAGAAAAGTGAAGAAGTAAAGTAGAAAAGAAGATAGAATTTCAGTTTTAAGGAGTATGCTTCGAGAAGTAATAAGTATTTAGAAAAGTGAATAAGTAAAGTAAGAAAGAATATCTAATGATAAGTATTCGTAGCAAGCACTAAAATATAAGTTAGAATATCCAAAATGTTAGTAATAATATAATAATTACGAATCTATATTCGGTTTATCAAGATATGCTTGTAGATGAAAGTTAGCCTATAGAAAAGTGAAGAAGTAAAGTAAGAAAAGAAGATAGAATTTCAGTTTAAGGAGTATGCTTTGAGAAGTAATAAGTATTTATAAAAGTGAATAAGTAAAGTAAGAAAAGAATATCTAATGATAAGTATTCGTAGCAAGCACTAAAATATAAGTTAGAATATCCAAAATGTTAGTAATAATATATAATTACGAATCTATATTCGGTTTATCAAGATATGCTTGTAGATGAAAGTTAGCCTATAGAAAAGTGAAGAAGTAAAGTAAGAAAAGAAGATAGAATTTCAGTTTTAAGGAGTATGCTTCGAGAAGTAATAAGTATTTAGAAAAGTGAATAAGTAAAGTAAGAAAAGAATATCTAATGATAAGTATTCGTAGCAAGCACTAAAATATAAGTTAGAATATCCAAAATGTTAGTAATAATATAATAATTACGAATCTATATTCGGTTTATCAAGATATGCTTGTAGATGAAAGTTAGCCTATAGAAAAGTGAAGAAGTAAAGTAAGAAAAGAAGATAGAATTTCAGTTTTAAGGAGTATGCTTCGAGAAGTAATAAGTATTTAGAAAAGTGAATAAGTAAAGTAAGAAAAGAATATCTAATGATAAGTATTCGTAGCAAGCACTAAAATATAAGTTAGAATATCCAAAATGTTAGTAATAATATAATAATTACGAATCTATATTCGGTTTATCAAGATATGCTTGTAGATGAAAGTTAGCCTATAGAAAAGTGAAGAAGTAAAGTAAGAAAAGAAGATAGATTTCAGTTTTAAGGAGTATGCTTCGAGAAGTAATAAGTATTTAGAAAAGTGAATAAGTAAAGTAAGAAAAGAATATCTAATGATAAGTATTCGTAGCAAGCACTAAAATATAAGTTAGAATATCCAAAATGTTAGTAATAATATAATAATTACGAATCTATATTCGGTTTATCAAGATAGCTTGTAGATGAAAGTTAGCCTATAGAAAAGTGAAGAAGTAAAGTAAGAAAAGAAGATAGAATTTCAGTTTTAAGGAGTATGCTTCGAGAAGTAATAAGTATTTAGAAAAGTGAATAAGTAAAGTAAGAAAAGAATATCTAATGATAAGTATTCGTAGCAAGCACTAAAATATAAGTTAGAATATCCAAAATGTTAGTAATAATATAATAATTACGAATCTATATTCGGTTTATCAAGATATGCTTGTAGATGAAAGTTAGCCTATAGAAAAGTGAAGAAGTAAAGTAAGAAAAGAAGATAGAATTTCAGTTTTAAGGAGTATGCTTCGAGAAGTAATAAGTATTTAGAAAAGTGAATAAGTAAAGTAAGAAAAGAATATCTAATGATAAGTATTCGTAGCAAGCACTAAAATATAAGTTAGAATATCCAAAATGTTAGTAATAATATAATAATTACGAATCTATTCGGTTTATCAAGATATGCTTGTAGATGAAAGTTAGCCTATAGAAAAGTGAAGAAGTAAAGTAAGAAAAGAAGATAGAATTTCAGTTTTAAGGAGTATGCTTCGAGAAGTAATAAGTATTTAGAAAAGTGAATAAGTAAAGTAAGAAAAGAATATCTAATGATAAGTATTCGTAGCAAGCACTAAAATATAAGTTAGAATATCCAAAATGTTAGTAATAATATAATAATTACGAATCTATATTCGGTTTATCAAGATATGCTTGTAGATGAAAGTTAGCCTATAGAAAAGTGAAGAAGTAAGAGTAAGAAAAGAAGATAGAATTTCAGTTTTAAGGAGTATGCTTTGAGAAGTAATAAGTATTTATAAAAGTGAATAAGTAAAGTAAGAAAAGAATATCTAATGATAAGTATTCGTAGCAAGCACTAAAATATAAGTTAGAATATCCAAAATGTTAGTAATAATATAATAATTACGAATCTATATCGGTTTATCAAGATATGCTTGTAGATGAAAGTTAGCCTATAGAAAAGTGAAGAAGTAAAGTAAGGAAAAGAAGATAGAATTTCAGTTTTAAGGAGTATGCTTCGAGAAGTAATAAGTATTTAGAAAAGTGAATAAGTAAAGTAAGAAAAGAATATCTAATGATAAGTATTCGTAGCAAGCACTAAAATATAAGTTAGAATATCCAAAATGTTAGTAATAATATAATAATTACGAATCTATATTCGGTTTATCAAGATATGCTTGTAGATGAAAGTTAGCCTATAGAAAAGTGAAGAAGTAAAGTAAGAAAAGAAGATAGAATTTCAGTTTTAAGGAGTATGCTTCGAGAAGTAATAAGTATTTAGAAAAGTGAATAAGTAAAGTAAGAAAAGAATATCTAATGATAAGTATTCGTAGCAAGCACTAAAATATAAGTTAGAATATCCAAAATGTTAGTAATAATATAATAATTACGAATCTATATTCGGTTTATCAAGATATGCTTGTAGATGAAAGTTAGCCTATAGAAAAGTGAAGAAGTAAAGTAAGAAAAGAAGATAGAATTTCAGTTTTAAGGAGTATGCTTTGAGAAGTAATAAGTATTTATAAAAGTGAATAAGTAAAGTAAGAAAAGAATATCTAATGATAAGTATTCGTAGCAAGCACTAAAATATAAGTTAGAATATCCAAAATGTTAGTAATAATATAATAATTACGAATCTATATTCGGTTTATCAAGATATGCTTGTAGATGAAAGTTAGCCTATAGAAAAGTGAAGAAGTAAAGTAAGAAAAGAAGATAGAATTTCAGTTTTAAGGAGTATGCTTCGAGAAGTAATAAGTATTTAGAAAAGTGAATAAGTAAAGTAAGAAAAGAATATCTAATGATAAGTATTCGTAGCAAGCACTAAAATATAAGTTAGAATATCCAAAATGTTAGTAATAATATAATAATTACGAATCTATATTCGGTTTATCAAGATATGCTTGTAGATGAAAGTTAGCCTATAGAAAAGTGAAGAAGTAAAGTAAGAAAAGAAGATAGAATTTCAGTTTTAAGGAGTATGCTTCGAGAAGTAATAAGTATTTAGAAAAGTGAATAAGTAAAGTAAGAAAAGAATATCTAATGATAAGTATTCGTAGCAAGCACTAAAATATAAGTTAGAATATCCAAAATGTTAGTAATAATATAATAATTACGAATCTATATTCGGTTTATCAAGATATGCTTGTAGATGAAAGTTAGCCTATAGAAAAGTGAAGAAGTAAAGTAAGAAAAGAAGATAGAATTTCAGTTTTAAGGAGTATGCTTCGAGAAGTAATAAGTATTTAGAAAAGTGAATAAGTAAAGTAAGAAAAGAATATCTAATGATAAGTATTCGTAGCAAGCACTAAAATATAAGTTAGAATATCCAAAATGTTAGTAATAATATAATAATTACGAATCTATATTCGGTTTATCAAGATATGCTTGTAGATGAAAGTTAGCCTATAGAAAAGTGAAGAAGTAAAGTAAGAAAAGAAGATAGAATTTCAGTTTTAAGGAGTATGCTTTGAGAAGTAATAAGTATTTATAAAAGTGAATAAGTAAAGTAAGAAA
The DNA here is from genome assembly GCA_946699065.1 of Loxodes magnus. Lineage (NCBI taxonomy): Eukaryota > Ciliophora > Karyorelictea > Loxodida > Loxodidae > Loxodes > Loxodes magnus. The sequence continues at coordinate 9,565 of CAMPDV010004256.1, read as the reverse complement.
AGAATATCTAATGATAAGTATTCGTAGCAAGCACTAAAATATAAGTTAGAATATCCAAAATGTTAGTAATAATATAATAATTACGAATCTATATTCGGTTTATCAAGATATGCTTGTAGATGAAAGTTAGCCTATAGAAAAGTGAAGAAGTAAAGTAAGAAAAGAAGATAGAATTTCAGTTTTAAGGAGTATGCTTCGAGAAGTAATAAGTATTTAGAAAAGTGAAGAAGTAAAGTAAGAAAAGAATATCTAATGATAAGTATTCGTAGCAAGCACTAAAATATAAGTTAGAATATCCAAAATGTTAGTAATAATATAATAATTACGAATCTATATTCGGTTTATCAAGATATGCTTGTAGATGAAAGTTAGCCTATAGAAAAGTGAAGAAGTAAAGTAAGAAAAGAAGATAGAATTTCAGTTTTAAGGAGTATGCTTTGAGAAGTAATAAGTATTTATAAAAGTGAATAAGTAAAGTAAGAAAAGAATATCTAATGATAAGTATTCGTAGCAAGCACTAAAATATAAGTTAGAATATCCAAAATGTTAGTAATAATATAATAATTACGAATCTATATTCGGTTTATCAAGATATGCTTGTAGATGAAAGTTAGCCTATAGAAAAGTGAAGAAGTAAAGTAAGAAAAGAAGATAGAATTTCAGTTTTAAGGAGTATGCTTCGAGAAGTAATAAGTATTTAGAAAAGTGAATAAGTAAAGTAAGAAAAGAATATCTAATGATAAGTATTCGTAGCAAGCACTAAAATATAAGTTAGAATATCCAAAATGTTAGTAATAATATAATAATTACGAATCTATATTCGGTTTATCAAGATATGCTTGTAGATGAAAGTTAGCCTAAAGAAAAGTGAAGAAGTAAAGTAAGAAAAGAAGATAGAATTTCAGTTTTAAGGAGTATGCTTGTAGATGAAAGTTAGCCTATAGAAAAGTGAAGAAGTAAAGTAAGAAAAGAATATCTAATGATAAGTTTTCGTAGCAAGCACTAAAATATAAGTTAGAATATCCAAAATGTTAGTAATAGAATAATAATTACGAATCTGTATTCGGTTTGTCAAGATATGCTTGTAGATGAAAGTTAGCCTATAGAAAAGTGAAGAAGTAAAGTAAGAAAAGAATATCTAATGATAAGTTTTCGTAGCAAGCACTAAAATATAAGTTAGAATATCCAAAATGTTAGTAATAGAATAATAATTACGAATCTGTATTCAGTTTGTCAAGATATGCTTGTAGATGAAAGTTAGCCTATAGAAAAGTGAAGAAGTAAAGTAAGAAAAGAATATCTAATGATAAGTTTTCGTAGCAAGCACTAAAATATAAGTTAGAATATCCAAAATGTTAGTAATAGAATAATAATTACGAATCTGTATTCGGTTTGTCAAGATATGCTTGTAGATGAAAGTTAGCCTATAGAAAAGTGAAGAAGTAAAGTAAGAAAAGAAGATAGAATTTCAGTTTTAAGGAGTATGCTTGTAGATGAAAGTTAGCCTATAGAAAAGTGAAGAAGTAAAGTAAGAAAAGAATATCTAATGATAAGTTTTCGTAGCAAGCACTAAAATATAAGTTAGAATATCCAAAATGTTAGTAATAGAATAATAATTACGAATCTGTATTCGGTTTGTCAAGATATGCTTGTAGATGAAAGTTAGCCTATAGAAAAGTGAAGAAGTAAAGTAAGAAAAGAATATCTAATGATAAGTATTCGTAGCAAGCACTAAAATATAAGTTAGAATATCCAAAATGTTAGTAATTATATAATAATTACGAATCTGTATTCGGTTAGTCAAGATATGCTTGTAGATGAAAGTTAGCCTAAAGAAAAGTGAAGAAGTAAAGTAAGAAAAGAAGATAGAATTTCAGTTTTAAGGAGTATGCTTGTAGATGAAAGTTAGCCTATAGAAAAGTGAAGAAGTAAAGTAAGAAAAGAATATCTAATGATAAGTTTTCGTAGCAAGCACTAAAATATAAGTTAGAATATCCAAAATGTTAGTAATAGAATAATAATTACGAATCTGTATTCGGTTTGTCAAGATATGCTTGTAGATGAAAGTTAGCCTATAGAAAAGTGAAGAAGTAAAGTAAGAAAAGAATATCTAATGATAAGTATTCGTAGCAAGCACTAAAATATAAGTTAGAATATCCAAAATGTTAGTAATAATATAATAATTACGAATCTATATTCGGTTTATCAAGATATGCTTGTAGATGAAAGTTAGCCTATAGAAAAGTGAAGAAGTAAAGTAAGAAAAGAAGATAGAATTTCAGTTTTAAGGAGTATGCTTCGAGAAGTAATAAGTATTTAGAAAAGTGAATAAGTAAAGTAAGAAAAGAATATCTAATGATAAGTATTCGTAGCAAGCACTAAAATATAAGTTAGAATATCCAAAATGTTAGTAATAATATAATAATTACGAATCTATATTCGGTTTATCAAGATATGCTTGTAGATGAAAGTTAGCCTATAGAAAAGTGAAGAAGTAAAGTAAGAAAAGAAGATAGAATTTCAGTTTTAAGGAGTATGCTTTGAGAAGTAATAAGTATTTATAAAAGTGAATAAGTAAAGTAAGAAAAGAATATCTAATGATAAGTATTCGTAGCAAGCACTAAAATATAAGTTAGAATATCCAAAATGTTAGTAATAATATAATAATTACGAATCTATATTCGGTTTATCAAGATATGCTTGTAGATGAAAGTTAGCCTATAGAAAAGTGAAGAAGTAAAGTAAGAAAAGAAGATAGAATTTCAGTTTTAAGGAGTATGCTTTGAGAAGTAATAAGTATTTATAAAAGTGAATAAGTAAAGTAAGAAAAGAATATCTAATGATAAGTATTCGTAGCAAGCACTAAAATATAAGTTAGAATATCCAAAATGTTAGTAATAATATAATAATTACGAATCTATATTCGGTTTATTAAGATATGCTTGTAGATGAAAGTTAGCCTAAAGAAAAGTGAAGAAGTAAAGTAAGAAAAGAAGATAGAATTTCAGTTTTAAGGAGTATGCTTGTAGATGAAAGTAATAGCCTATTTAGAAAAGTGAAGAAGTAAAGTAAGAAAAGAATATCTAATGATAAGTATTCGTAGCAAGCACTAAAATATAAGTTAGAATATCCAAAATGTTAGTAATAGAATAATAATTACGAATCTGTATTCGGTTTGTCAAGATATGCTTGTAGATGAAAGTTAGCCTATAGAAAAGTGAAGAAGTAAAGTAAGAAAAGAATATCTAATGATAAGTTTTCGTAGCAAGCACTAAAATATAAGTTAGAATATCCAAAATGTTAGTAATAGAATAATAATTACGAATCTGTATTCGGTTTGTCAAGATATGCTTGTAGATGAAAGTTAGCCTATAGAAAAGTGAAGAAGTAAAGTAAGAAAAGAATATCTAATGATAAGTTTTCGTAGCAAGCACTAAAATATAAGTTAGAATATCCAAAATGTTAGTAATAGAATAATAATTACGAATCTGTATTCGGTTTGTCAAGATATGCTTGTAGATGAAAGTTAGCCTATAGAAAAGTGAAGAAGTAAAGTAAGAAAAGAAGATAGAATTTCAGTTTTAAGGAGTATGCTTGTAGATGAAAGTTAGCCTATAGAAAAGTGAAGAAGTAAAGTAAGAAAAGAATATCTAATGATAAGTTTTCGTAGCAAGCACTAAAATATAAGTTAGAATATCCAAAATGTTAGTAATAGAATAATAATTACGAATCTGTATTCGGTTTGTCAAGATATGCTTGTAGATGAAAGTTAGCCTATAGAAAAGTGAAGAAGTAAAGTAAGAAAAGAATATCTAATGATAAGTATTCGTAGCAAGCACTAAAATATAAGTTAGAATATCCAAAATGTTAGTAATTATATAATAATTACGAATCTGTATTCGGTTAGTCAAGATATGCTTGTAGATGAAAGTTAGCCTAAAGAAAAGTGAAGAAGTAAAGTAAGAAAAGAAGATAGAATTTCAGTTTTAAGGAGTATGCTTGTAGATGAAAGTTAGCCTATAGAAAAGTGAAGAAGTAAAGTAAGAAAAGAATATCTAATGATAAGTTTTCGTAGCAAGCACTAAAATATAAGTTAGAATATCCAAAATGTTAGTAATAGAATAATAATTACGAATCTGTATTCGGTTTGTCAAGATATGCTTGTAGATGAAAGTTAGCCTATAGAAAAGTGAAGAAGTAAAGTAAGAAAAGAATATCTAATGATAAGTATTCGTAGCAAGCACTAAAATATAAGTTAGAATATCCAAAATGTTAGTAATAATATAATAATTACGAATCTATATTCGGTTTATCAAGATATGCTTGTAGATGAAAGTTAGCCTATAGAAAAGTGAAGAAGTAAAGTAAGAAAAGAAGATAGAATTTCAGTTTTAAGGAGTATGCTTCGAGAAGTAATAAGTATTTAGAAAAGTGAATAAGTAAAGTAAGAAAAGAATATCTAATGATAAGTATTCGTAGCAAGCACTAAAATATAAGTTAGAATATCCAAAATGTTAGTAATAATATAATAATTACGAATCTATATTCGGTTTATCAAGATATGCTTGTAGATGAAAGTTAGCCTATAGAAAAGTGAAGAAGTAAAGTAAGAAAAGAAGATAGAATTTCAGTTTTAAGGAGTATGCTTTGAGAAGTAATAAGTATTTATAAAAGTGAATAAGTAAAGTAAGAAAAGAATATCTAATGATAAGTATTCGTAGCAAGCACTAAAATATAAGTTAGAATATCCAAAATGTTAGTAATAATATAATAATTACGAATCTATATTCGGTTTATCAAGATATGCTTGTAGATGAAAGTTAGCCTATAGAAAAGTGAAGAAGTAAAGTAAGAAAAGAAGATAGAATTTCAGTTTTAAGGAGTATGCTTTGAGAAGTAATAAGTATTTATAAAAGTGAATAAGTAAAGTAAGAAAAGAATATCTAATGATAAGTATTCGTAGCAAGCACTAAAATATAAGTTAGAATATCCAAAATGTTAGTAATAATATAATAATTACGAATCTATATTCGGTTTATCAAGATATGCTTGTAGATGAAAGTTAGCCTATAGAAAAGTGAAGAAGTAAAGTAAGAAAAGAAGATAGAATTTCAGTTTTAAGGAGTATGCTTTGAGAAGTAATAAGTATTTAGAAAAGTGAAGAAGTAAAGTAAGAAAAGAATATCTAATGATAAGTATTCGTAGCAAGCACTAAAATATAAGTTAGAATATCCAAAATGTTAGTAATAATATAATAATTACGAATCTATATTCGGTTTATCAAGATATGCTTGTAGATGAAAGTTAGCCTATAGAAAAGTGAAGAAGTAAAGTAAGAAAAGAAGATAGAATTTCAGTTTTAAGGAGTATGCTTTGAGAAGTAATAAGTATTTAGAAAAGTGAATAAGTAAAGTAAGAAAAGAATATCTAATGATAAGTATTCGTAGCAAGCACTAAAATATAAGTTAGAATATCCAAAATGTTAGTAATAATATAATAATTACGAATCTATATTCGGTTTATCAAGATATGCTTGTAGATGAAAGTTAGCCTATAGAAAAGTGAAGAAGTAAAGTAAGAAAAGAAGATAGAATTTCAGTTTTAAGGAGTATGCTTTGAGAAGTAATAAGTATTTATAAAAGTGAATAAGTAAAGTAAGAAAAGAATATAGAATGATTTTAAGTATTATGTTTGAGCAAGCACTAATAAGTATTCCAAAATGTTAGAATAAATAATAATTACGAATCTATATTCGGTTTATCAAGATAAGATAAAGTTAGCCTATAGAAAAGTGAATAAAGTAAGAAAAGAAGATAGAATTTCAGTTTTAAGGAGTATGCTTGTAGATGAAAGTATTATAGAAAAGTGAAGAAGTAAAGTAAGAAAAGAATATCTAATGATAAGTATTCGTAGCAAGCACTAAAATATAAGTTAGAATATCCAAAATGTTAGTAATAATATAATAATTACGAATCTATATTCGGTTTATCAAGATATGCTTGTAGATGAAAGTTAGCCTAAAGAAAAGTGAAGAAGTAAAGTAAGAAAAGAAGATAGAATTTCAGTTTTAAGGAGTATGCTTGTAGATGAAAGTTAGCCTATAGAAAAGTGAAGAAGTAAAGTAAGAAAAGAATATCTAATGATAAGTTTTCGTAGCAAGCACTAAAATATAAGTTAGAATATCCAAAATGTTAGTAATAGAATAATAATTACGAATCTGTATTCGGTTTGTCAAGATATGCTTGTAGATGAAAGTTAGCCTATAGAAAAGTGAAGAAGTAAAGTAAGAAAAGAATATCTAATGATAAGTTTTCGTAGCAAGCACTAAAATATAAGTTAGAATATCCAAAATGTTAGTAATAGAATAATAATTACGAATCTGTATTCGGTTTGTCAAGATATGCTTGTAGATGAAAGTTAGCCTATAGAAAAGTGAAGAAGTAAAGTAAGAAAAGAAGATAGAATTTCAGTTTTAAGGAGTATGCTTTGAGAAGTAATAAGTATTTAGAAAAGTGAATAAGTAAAGTAAGAAAAGAATATCTAATGATAAGTATTCGTAGCAAGCACTAAAATATAAGTTAGAATATCCAAAATGTTAGTAATAATATAATAATTACGAATCTATATTCGGTTTATCAAGATATGCTTGTAGATGAAAGTTAGCCTAAAGAAAAGTGAAGAAGTAAAGTAAGAAAAGAAGATAGAATTTCAGTTTTAAGGAGTATGCTTGTAGATGAAAGTTAGCCTATAGAAAAGTGAAGAAGTAAAGTAAGAAAAGAATATCTAATGATAAGTTTTCGTAGCAAGCACTAAAATATAAGTTAGAATATCCAAAATGTTAGTAATAGAATAATAATTACGAATCTGTATTCGGTTTGTCAAGATATGCTTGTAGATGAAAGTTAGCCTATAGAAAAGTGAAGAAGTAAAGTAAGAAAAGAATATCTAATGATAAGTTTTCGTAGCAAGCACTAAAATATAAGTTAGAATATCCAAAATGTTAGTAATAGAATAATAATTACGAATCTGTATTCGGTTTGTCAAGATATGCTTGTAGATGAAAGTTAGCCTATAGAAAAGTGAAGAAGTAAAGTAAGAAAAGAATATCTAATGATAAGTTTTCGTAGCAAGCACTAAAATATAAGTTAGAATATCCAAAATGTTAGTAATAGAATAATAATTACGAATCTGTATTCGGTTTGTCAAGATATGCTTGTAGATGAAAGTTAGCCTATAGAAAAGTGAAGAAGTAAAGTAAGAAAAGAAGATAGAATTTCAGTTTTAAGGAGTATGCTTGTAGATGAAAGTTAGCCTATAGAAAAGTGAAGAAGTAAAGTAAGAAAAGAATATCTAATGATAAGTTTTCGTAGCAAGCACTAAAATATAAGTTAGAATATCCAAAATGTTAGTAATAGAATAATAATTACGAATCTGTATTCGGTTTGTCAAGATATGCTTGTAGATGAAAGTTAGCCTATAGAAAAGTGAAGAAGTAAAGTAAGAAAAGAATATCTAATGATAAGTATTCGTAGCAAGCACTAAAATATAAGTTAGAATATCCAAAATGTTAGTAATTATATAATAATTACGAATCTGTATTCGGTTAGTCAAGATATGCTTGTAGATGAAAGTTAGCCTAAAGAAAAGTGAAGAAGTAAAGTAAGAAAAGAAGATAGAATTTCAGTTTTAAGGAGTATGCTTGTAGATGAAAGTTAGCCTATAGAAAAGTGAAGAAGTAAAGTAAGAAAAGAATATCTAATGATAAGTTTTCGTAGCAAGCACTAAAATATAAGTTAGAATATCCAAAATGTTAGTAATAGAATAATAATTACGAATCTGTATTCGGTTTGTCAAGATATGCTTGTAGATGAAAGTTAGCCTATAGAAAAGTGAAGAAGTAAAGTAAGAAAAGAATATCTAATGATAAGTATTCGTAGCAAGCACTAAAATATAAGTTAGAATATCCAAAATGTTAGTAATTATATAATAATTACGAATCTGTATTCGGTTAGTCAAGATATGCTTGTAGATGAAAGTTAGCCTATAGAAAAGTGAAGAAGTAAAGTAAGAAAAGAAGATAGAATTTCAGTTTTAAGGAGTATGCTTCGAGAAGTAATAAGTATTTAGAAAAGTGAATAAGTAAAGTAAGAAAAGAATATCTAATGATAAGTATTCGTAGCAAGCACTAAAATATAAGTTAGAATATCCAAAATGTTAGTAATAATATAATAATTACGAATCTATATTCGGTTTATCAAGATATGCTTGTAGATGAAAGTTAGCCTAAAGAAAAGTGAAGAAGTAAAGTAAGAAAAGAAGATAGAATTTCAGTTTTAAGGAGTATGCTTGTAGATGAAAGTTAGCCTATAGAAAAGTGAAGAAGTAAAGTAAGAAAAGAATATCTAATGATAAGTTTTCGTAGCAAGCACTAAAATATAAGTTAGAATATCCAAAATGTTAGTAATAGAATAATAATTACGAATCTGTATTCGGTTTGTCAAGATATGCTTGTAGATGAAAGTTAGCCTATAGAAAAGTGAAGAAGTAAAGTAAGAAAAGAATATCTAATGATAAGTATTCGTAGCAAGCACTAAAATATAAGTTAGAATATCCAAAATGTTAGTAATAGAATAATAATTACGAATCTGTATTCGGTTTGTCAAGATATGCTTGTAGATGAAAGTTAGCCTATAGAAAAGTGAAGAAGTAAAGTAAGAAAAGAATATCTAATGATAAGTTTTCGTAGCAAGCACTAAAATATAAGTTAGAATATCCAAAATGTTAGTAATAGAATAATAATTACGAATCTGTATTCGGTTTGTCAAGATATGCTTGTAGATGAAAGTTAGCCTATAGAAAAGTGAAGAAGTAAAGTAAGAAAAGAAGATAGAATTTCAGTTTTAAGGAGTATGCTTGTAGATGAAAGTTAGCCTATAGAAAAGTGAAGAAGTAAAGTAAGAAAAGAATATCTAATGATAAGTTTTCGTAGCAAGCACTAAAATATAAGTTAGAATATCCAAAATGTTAGTAATAGAATAATAATTACGAATCTGTATTCGGTTTGTCAAGATATGCTTGTAGATGAAAGTTAGCCTATAGAAAAGTGAAGAAGTAAAGTAAGAAAAGAATATCTAATGATAAGTTTTCGTAGCAAGCACTAAAATATAAGTTAGAATATCCAAAATGTTAGTAATAGAATAATAATTACGAATCTGTATTCGGTTTGTCAAGATATGCTTGTAGATGAAAGTTAGCCTATAGAAAAGTGAAGAAGTAAAGTAAGAAAAGAAGATAGAATTTCAGTTTTAAGGAGTATGCTTGTAGATGAAAGTTAGCCTATAGAAAAGTGAAGAAGTAAAGTAAGAAAAGAATATCTAATGATAAGTTTTCGTAGCAAGCACTAAAATATAAGTTAGAATATCCAAAATGTTAGTAATAGAATAATAATTACGAATCTGTATTCGGTTTGTCAAGATATGCTTGTAGATGAAAGTTAGCCTATAGAAAAGTGAAGAAGTAAAGTAAGAAAAGAATATCTAATGATAAGTATTCGTAGCAAGCACTA
>CAMPDV010004255.1:0-36033 GCA_946699065.1 Loxodes magnus | reverse complement strand
TTTTATAGATGTTTTGAAGTGAGAATACGAAATTTTAATACCAGAGTGAGTTAACAATGTATTGAAAAATAGTTGTGTAATTTTTAAAGTAAAAAAAAACATTGTTTTTGATATGTTTTGAAGTGAGAATACGAAATTTTAATACCAGAGTGAGTTAACAATGTATGAAAAATAGTTGTGTAATTTTTAAAGTAAAAAAAAACATTGTTTTTGATATGTTTTGAAGTGAGAATACGAAATTTTAATACCAGAGTGAGTTAACAATGTATGAAAAAGAGTTGTGTAATTTTTAAAGTAAAAAAAAACATTGTTTTATAGATGTTTTGAAGTGAGAATACGAAATTTTAATACCAGAGTGAGTTAACAATGTATGAAAAATAGTTGTGTAATTTTTAAAGTAAAAAAAAACATTGTTTTTGATATGTTTTGAAGTGAGAATACGAAATTTTAATACCAGAGTGAGTTAACAATGTATGAAAAATAGTTGTGTAATTTTTAAAGTAAAAATAAACATTGTTTTATAGATGTTTTGAAGTGAGAATACGAAATTTTAATACCAGAGTGAGTTAACAATGTATGAAAAATAGTTGTGTAATTTTTAAAGTAAAAAAAAACATTGTTTTTGATATGTTTTGAAGTGAGAATACGAAATTTTAATACCAGAGTGAGTTAACAATGTATGAAAAATAGTTGTGTAATTTTTAAAGTAAAAAAAAACATTGTTTTATAGATGTTTTGAAGTGAGAATACGAAATTTTAATACCAGAGTGAGTTAACAATGTATGAAAAATAGTTGTGTAATTTTTAAAGTAAAAAAAAACATTGTTTTTGATATGTTTTGAAGTGAGAATACGAAATTTTAATACCAGAGTGAGTTAACAATGTATGAAAAAGAGTTGTGTAATTTTTAAAGTAAAAAAAAACATTGTTTTATAGATGTTTTGAAGTGAGAATACGAAATTTTAATACCAGAGTGAGTTAACAATGTATGAAAAATAGTTGTGTAATTTTTAAAGTAAAAAAAAACATTGTTTTTGATATGTTTTGAAGTGAGAATACGAAATTTTAATACCAGAGTGAGTTAACAATGTATGAAAAATAGTTGTGTAATTTTTAAAGTAAAAAAAAACATTGTTTTTGATATGTTTTGAAGTGAGAATACGAAATTTTAATACCAGAGTGAGTTAACAATGTATGAAAAATAGTTGTGTAATTTTTAAAGTAAAAAAAAACATTGTTTTTGATATGTTTTGAAGTGAGAATACGAAATTTTAATACCAGAGTGAGTTAACAATGTATGAAAAATAGTTGTGTAATTTTTAAAGTAAAAATAAACATTGTTTTATAGATGTTTTGAAGTGAGAATACGAAATTTTAATACCAGAGTGAGTTAACAATGTATGAAAAATAGTTGTGTAATTTTTAAAGTAAAAAAAAAACATTGTTTTATAGATGTTTTGAAGTGAGAATACGAAATTTTAATACCAGAGTGAGTTAACAATGTATGAAAAATAGTTGTGTAATTTTTAAAGTAAAAAAAAACATTGTTTTTGATATGTTTTGAAGTGAGAATACGAAATTTTAATACCAGAGTGAGTTAACAATGTATGAAAAAGAGTTGTGTAATTTTTAAAGTAAAAAAAAACATTGTTTTATAGATGTTTTGAAGTGAGAATACGAAATTTTAATACCAGAGTGAGTTAACAATGTATGAAAAATAGTTGTGTAATTTTTAAAGTAAAAAAAAAACATTGTTTTTGATATGTTTTGAAGTGAGAATACGAAATTTTAATACCAGAGTGAGTTAACAATGTATGAAAAATAGTTGTGTAATTTTTAAAGTAAAAATAAACATTGTTTTATAGATGTTTTGAAGTGAGAATACGAAATTTTAATACCAGAGTGAGTTAACAATGTATGAAAAATAGTTGTGTAATTTTTAAAGTAAAAAAAAACATTGTTTTTGATATGTTTTGAAGTGAGAATACGAAATTTTAATACCAGAGTGAGTTAACAATGTATGAAAAATAGTTGTGTAATTTTTAAAGTAAAAAAAAACATTGTTTTATAGATGTTTTGAAGTGAGAATACGAAATTTTAATACCAGAGTGAGTTAACAATGTATGAAAAATAGTTGTGTAATTTTTAAAGTAAAAAAAAACATTGTTTTTGATATGTTTTGAAGTGAGAATACGAAATTTTAATACCAGAGTGAGTTAACAATGTATGAAAAAGAGTTGTGTAATTTTTAAAGTAAAAAAAAACATTGTTTTATAGATGTTTTGAAGTGAGAATACGAAATTTTAATACCAGAGTGAGTTAACAATGTATGAAAAATAGTTGTGTAATTTTTAAAGTAAAAAAAAACATTGTTTTTGATATGTTTTGAAGTGAGAATACGAAATTTTAATACCAGAGTGAGTTAACAATGTATGAAAAATAGTTGTGTAATTTTTAAAGTAAAAAAAAACATTGTTTTTGATATGTTTTGAAGTGAGAATACGAAATTTTAATACCAGAGTGAGTTAACAATGTATGAAAAATAGTTGTGTAATTTTTAAAGTAAAAAAAAACATTGTTTTTGATATGTTTTGAAGTGAGAATACGAAATTTTAATACCAGAGTGAGTTAACAATGTATGAAAAATAGTTGTGTAATTTTTAAAGTAAAAATAAACATTGTTTTATAGATGTTTTGAAGTGAGAATACGAAATTTTAATACCAGAGTGAGTTAACAATGTATGAAAAATAGTTGTGTAATTTTTAAAGTAAAAAAAAACATTGTTTTTGATATGTTTTGAAGTGAGAATACGAAATTTTAATACCAGAGTGAGTTAACAATGTATGAAAAATAGTTGTGTAATTTTTAAAGTAAAAAAAAACATTGTTTTTGATATGTTTTGAAGTGAGAATACGAAATTTTAATACCAGAGTGAGTTAACAATGTATGAAAAATAGTTGTGTAATTTTTAAAGTAAAAAAAAACATTGTTTTTGATATGTTTTGAAGTGAGAATACGAAATTTTAATACCAGAGTGAGTTAACAATGTATGAAAAATAGTTGTGTAATTTTTAAAGTAAAAAAAAACATTGTTTTTGATATGTTTTGAAGTGAGAATACGAAATTTTAATACCAGAGTGAGTTAACAATGTATGAAAAATAGTTGTGTAATTTTTAAAGTAAAAAAAAACATTGTTTTATAGATGTTTTGAAGTGAGAATACGAAATTTTAATACCAGAGTGAGTTAACAATGTATGAAAAATAGTTGTGTAATTTTTAAAGTAAAAATAAACATTGTTTTATAGATGTTTTGAAGTGAGAATACGAAATTTTAATACCAGAGTGAGTTAACAATGTATGAAAAATAGTTGTGTAATTTTTAAAGTAAAAAAAAACATTGTTTTATAGATGTTTTGAAGTGAGAATACGAAATTTTAATACCAGAGTGAGTTAACAATGTATGAAAAATAGTTGTGTAATTTTTAAAGTAAAAAAAAACATTGTTTTTGATATGTTTTGAAGTGAGAATACGAAATTTTAATACCAGAGTGAGTTAACAATGTATGAAAAAGAGTTGTGTAATTTTTAAAGTAAAAAAAAAACATTGTTTTATAGATGTTTTGAAGTGAGAATACGAAATTTTAATACCAGAGTGAGTTAACAATGTATGAAAAATAGTTGTGTAATTTTTAAAGTAAAAAAAAACATTGTTTTTGATATGTTTTGAAGTGAGAATACGAAATTTTAATACCAGAGTGAGTTAACAATGTATGAAAAATAGTTGTGTAATTTTTAAAGTAAAAAAAAACATTGTTTTATAGATGTTTTGAAGTGAGAATACGAAATTTTAATACCAGAGTGAGTTAACAATGTATGAAAAATAGTTGTGTAATTTTTAAAGTAAAAAAAAACATTGTTTTTGATATGTTTTGAAGTGAGAATACGAAATTTTAATACCAGAGTGAGTTAACAATGTATGAAAAATAGTTGTGTAATTTTTAAAGTAAAAATAAACATTGTTTTATAGATGTTTTGAAGTGAGAATACGAAATTTTAATACCAGAGTGAGTTAACAATGTATGAAAAATAGTTGTGTAATTTTTAAAGTAAAAAAAAACATTGTTTTATAGATGTTTTGAAGTGAGAATACGAAATTTTAATACCAGAGTGAGTTAACAATGTATGAAAAATAGTTGTGTAATTTTTAAAGTAAAAAAAAACATTGTTTTTGATATGTTTTGAAGTGAGAATACGAAATTTTAATACCAGAGTGAGTTAACAATGTATGAAAAAGAGTTGTGTAATTTTTAAAGTAAAAAAAAACATTGTTTTATAGATGTTTTGAAGTGAGAATACGAAATTTTAATACCAGAGTGAGTTAACAATGTATGAAAAATAGTTGTGTAATTTTTAAAGTAAAAAAAAACATTGTTTTTGATATGTTTTGAAGTGAGAATACGAAATTTTAATACCAGAGTGAGTTAACAATGTATGAAAAATAGTTGTGTAATTTTTAAAGTAAAAAAAAACATTGTTTTATAGATGTTTTGAAGTGAGAATACGAAATTTTAATACCAGAGTGAGTTAACAATGTATGAAAAATAGTTGTGTAATTTTTAAAGTAAAAAAAAACATTGTTTTTGATATGTTTTGAAGTGAGAATACGAAATTTTAATACCAGAGTGAGTTAACAATGTATGAAAAATAGTTGTGTAATTTTTAAAGTAAAAATAAACATTGTTTTATAGATGTTTTGAAGTGAGAATACGAAATTTTAATACCAGAGTGAGTTAACAATGTATGAAAAATAGTTGTGTAATTTTTAAAGTAAAAAAAAACATTGTTTTATAGATGTTTTGAAGTGAGAATACGAAATTTTAATACCAGAGTGAGTTAACAATGTATGAAAAATAGTTGTGTAATTTTTAAAGTAAAAAAAAACATTGTTTTTGATATGTTTTGAAGTGAGAATACGAAATTTTAATACCAGAGTGAGTTAACAATGTATGAAAAAGAGTTGTGTAATTTTTAAAGTAAAAAAAAACATTGTTTTATAGATGTTTTGAAGTGAGAATACGAAATTTTAATACCAGAGTGAGTTAACAATGTATGAAAAATAGTTGTGTAATTTTTAAAGTAAAAAAAAAACATTGTTTTATAGATGTTTTGAAGTGAGAATACGAAATTTTAATACCAGAGTGAGTTAACAATGTATGAAAAATAGTTGTGTAATTTTTAAAGTAAAAAAAAACATTGTTTTTGATATGTTTTGAAGTGAGAATACGAAATTTTAATACCAGAGTGAGTTAACAATGTATGAAAAAGAGTTGTGTAATTTTTAAAGTAAAAAAAAACATTGTTTTATAGATGTTTTGAAGTGAGAATACGAAATTTTAATACCAGAGTGAGTTAACAATGTATGAAAAATAGTTGTGTAATTTTTAAAGTAAAAAAAAACATTGTTTTTGATATGTTTTGAAGTGAGAATACGAAATTTTAATACCAGAGTGAGTTAACAATGTATGAAAAAGAGTTGTGTAATTTTTAAAGTAAAAAAAAACATTGTTTTATAGATGTTTTGAAGTGAGAATACGAAATTTTAATACCAGAGTGAGTTAACAATGTATGAAAAATAGTTGTGTAATTTTTAAAGTAAAAAAAAACATTGTTTTTGATATGTTTTGAAGTGAGAATACGAAATTTTAATACCAGAGTGAGTTAACAATGTATGAAAAATAGTTGTGTAATTTTTAAAGTAAAAAAAAACATTGTTTTATAGATGTTTTGAAGTGAGAATACGAAATTTTAATACCAGAGTGAGTTAACAATGTATGAAAAATAGTTGTGTAATTTTTAAAGTAAAAAAAAACATTGTTTTTGATATGTTTTGAAGTGAGAATACGAAATTTTAATACCAGAGTGAGTTAACAATGTATGAAAAATAGTTGTGTAATTTTTAAAGTAAAAAAAAACATTGTTTTTGATATGTTTTGAAGTGAGAATACGAAATTTTAATACCAGAGTGAGTTAACAATGTATGAAAAAGAGTTGTGTAATTTTTAAAGTAAAAATAAACATTGTTTTATAGATGTTTTGAAGTGAGAATACGAAATTTTAATACCAGAGTGAGTTAACAATGTATGAAAAATAGTTGTGTAATTTTTAAAGTAAAAAAAAACATTGTTTTATAGATGTTTTGAAGTGAGAATACGAAATTTTAATACCAGAGTGAGTTAACAATGTATGAAAAATAGTTGTGTAATTTTTAAAGTAAAAAAAAACATTGTTTTTGATATGTTTTGAAGTGAGAATACGAAATTTTAATACCAGAGTGAGTTAACAATGTATGAAAAAGAGTTGTGTAATTTTTAAAGTAAAAAAAAACATTGTTTTATAGATGTTTTGAAGTGAGAATACGAAATTTTAATACCAGAGTGAGTTAACAATGTATGAAAAATAGTTGTGTAATTTTTAAAGTAAAAAAAAACATTGTTTTTGATATGTTTTGAAGTGAGAATACGAAATTTTAATACCAGAGTGAGTTAACAATGTATGAAAAATAGTTGTGTAATTTTTAAAGTAAAAAAAAACATTGTTTTATAGATGTTTTGGAGTGAGAATACGAAATTTTAATACCAGAGTGAGTTAACAATGTATGAAAAATAGTTGTGTAATTTTTAAAGTAAAAAAAAACATTGTTTTTGATATGTTTTGAAGTGAGAATACGAAATTTTAATACCAGAGTGAGTTAACAATGTATGAAAAATAGTTGTGTAATTTTTAAAGTAAAAATAAACATTGTTTTATAGATGTTTTGAAGTGAGAATACGAAATTTTAATACCAGAGTGAGTTAACAATGTATGAAAAATAGTTGTGTAATTTTTAAAGTAAAAAAAAACATTGTTTTTGATATGTTTTGAAGTGAGAATACGAAATTTTAATACCAGAGTGAGTTAACAATGTATAAAAAAGAGTTGTGTAATTTTTAAAGTAAAAAAAAACATTGTTTTATAGATGTTTTGAAGTGAGAATACGAAATTTTAATACCAGAGTGAGTTAACAATGTATGAAAAATAGTTGTGTAATTTTTAAAGTAAAAAAAAACATTGTTTTTGATATGTTTTGAAGTGAGAATACGAAATTTTAATACCAGAGTGAGTTAACAATGTATGAAAAAGAGTTGTGTAATTTTTAAAGTAAAAAAAAACATTGTTTTTGATATGTTTTGAAGTGAGAATACGAAATTTTAATACCAGAGTGAGTTAACAATGTATGAAAAAGAGTTGTGTAATTTTTAAAGTAAAAAAAAACATTGTTTTTGATATGTTTTGAAGTGAGAATACGAAATTTTAATACCAGAGTGAGTTAACAATGTATGAAAAATAGTTGTGTAATTTTTAAAGTAAAAAAAAACATTGTTTTATAGATGTTTTGAAGTGAGAATACGAAATTTTAATACCAGAGTGAGTTAACAATGTATGAAAAATAGTTGTGTAATTTTTAAAGTAAAAAAAAACATTGTTTTTGATATGTTTTGAAGTGAGAATACGAAATTTTAATACCAGAGTGAGTTAACAATGTATGAAAAATAGTTGTGTAATTTTTAAAGTAAAAAAAAACATTGTTTTATAGATGTTTTGAAGTGAGAATACGAAATTTTAATACCAGAGTGAGTTAACAATGTATGAAAAATAGTTGTGTAATTTTTAAAGTAAAAAAAAACATTGTTTTTGATATGTTTTGAAGTGAGAATACGAAATTTTAATACCAGAGTGAGTTAACAATGTATGAAAAATAGTTGTGTAATTTTTAAAGTAAAAATAAACATTGTTTTATAGATGTTTTGAAGTGAGAATACGAAATTTTAATACCAGAGTGAGTTAACAATGTATGAAAAATAGTTGTGTAATTTTTAAAGTAAAAAAAAACATTGTTTTATAGATGTTTTGAAGTGAGAATACGAAATTTTAATACCAGAGTGAGTTAACAATGTATGAAAAATAGTTGTGTAATTTTTAAAGTAAAAAAAAACATTGTTTTATAGATGTTTTGAAGTGAGAATACGAAATTTTAATACCAGAGTGAGTTAACAATGTATGAAAAATAGTTGTGTAATTTTTAAAGTAAAAAAAAACATTGTTTTTGATATGTTTTGAAGTGAGAATACGAAATTTTAATACCAGAGTGAGTTAACAATGTATGAAAAATAGTTGTGTAATTTTTAAAGTAAAAAAAAACATTGTTTTTGATATGTTTTGAAGTGAGAATACGAAATTTTAATACCAGAGTGAGTTAACAATGTATAAAAAAGAGTTGTGTAATTTTTAAAGTAAAAAAAAACATTGTTTTATAGATGTTTTGAAGTGAGAATACGAAATTTTAATACCAGAGTGAGTTAACAATGTATGAAAAATAGTTGTGTAATTTTTAAAGTAAAAAAAAACATTGTTTTATAGATGTTTTGAAGTGAGAATACGAAATTTTAATACCAGAGTGAGTTAACAATGTATGAAAAATAGTTGTGTAATTTTTAAAGTAAAAAAAAACATTGTTTTATAGATGTTTTGAAGTGAGAATACGAAATTTTAATACCAGAGTGAGTTAACAATGTATGAAAAATAGTTGTGTAATTTTTAAAGTAAAAAAAAACATTGTTTTATAGATGTTTTGAAGTGAGAATACGAAATTTTAATACCAGAGTGAGTTAACAATGTATGAAAAATAGTTGTGTAATTTTTAAAGTAAAAAAAAACATTGTTTTTGATATGTTTTGAAGTGAGAATACGAAATTTTAATACCAGAGTGAGTTAACAATGTATGAAAAATAGTTGTGTAATTTTTAAAGTAAAAAAAAAACATTGTTTTATAGATGTTTTGGAGTGAGAATACGAAATTTTAATACCAGAGTGAGTTAACAATGTATGAAAAATAGTTGTGTAATTTTTAAAGTAAAAAAAAACATTGTTTTTGATATGTTTTGAAGTGAGAATACGAAATTTTAATACCAGAGTGAGTTAACAATGTATGAAAAATAGTTGTGTAATTTTTAAAGTAAAAATAAACATTGTTTTATAGATGTTTTGAAGTGAGAATACGAAATTTTAATACCAGAGTGAGTTAACAATGTATGAAAAATAGTTGTGTAATTTTTAAAGTAAAAAAAAACATTGTTTTATAGATGTTTTGAAGTGAGAATACGAAATTTTAATACCAGAGTGAGTTAACAATGTATAAAAAAGAGTTGTGTAATTTTTAAAGTAAAAAAAAACATTGTTTTATAGATGTTTTGAAGTGAGAATACGAAATTTTAATACCAGAGTGAGTTAACAATGTATGAAAAATAGTTGTGTAATTTTTAAAGTAAAAAAAAACATTGTTTTATAGATGTTTTGAAGTGAGAATACGAAATTTTAATACCAGAGTGAGTTAACAATGTATGAAAAAGAGTTGTGTAATTTTTAAAGTAAAAAAAAACATTGTTTTTGATATGTTTTGAAGTGAGAATACGAAATTTTAATACCAGAGTGAGTTAACAATGTATGAAAAAGAGTTGTGTAATTTTTAAAGTAAAAAAAAACATTGTTTTTGATATGTTTTGAAGTGAGAATACGAAATTTTAATACCAGAGTGAGTTAACAATGTATGAAAAATAGTTGTGTAATTTTTAAAGTAAAAAAAAACATTGTTTTATAGATGTTTTGAAGTGAGAATACGAAATTTTAATACCAGAGTGAGTTAACAATGTATGAAAAATAGTTGTGTAATTTTTAAAGTAAAAAAAAACATTGTTTTTGATATGTTTTGAAGTGAGAATACGAAATTTTAATACCAGAGTGAGTTAACAATGTATGAAAAATAGTTGTGTAATTTTTAAAGTAAAAAAAAACATTGTTTTATAGATGTTTTGAAGTGAGAATACGAAATTTTAATACCAGAGTGAGTTAACAATGTATGAAAAATAGTTGTGTAATTTTTAAAGTAAAAAAAAACATTGTTTTTGATATGTTTTGAAGTGAGAATACGAAATTTTAATACCAGAGTGAGTTAACAATGTATGAAAAATAGTTGTGTAATTTTTAAAGTAAAAATAAACATTGTTTTATAGATGTTTTGAAGTGAGAATACGAAATTTTAATACCAGAGTGAGTTAACAATGTATGAAAAATAGTTGTGTAATTTTTAAAGTAAAAAAAAACATTGTTTTATAGATGTTTTGAAGTGAGAATACGAAATTTTAATACCAGAGTGAGTTAACAATGTATGAAAAATAGTTGTGTAATTTTTAAAGTAAAAAAAAACATTGTTTTATAGATGTTTTGAAGTGAGAATACGAAATTTTAATACCAGAGTGAGTTAACAATGTATGAAAAATAGTTGTGTAATTTTTAAAGTAAAAAAAAACATTGTTTTTGATATGTTTTGAAGTGAGAATACGAAATTTTAATACCAGAGTGAGTTAACAATGTATGAAAAATAGTTGTGTAATTTTTAAAGTAAAAAAAAACATTGTTTTTGATATGTTTTGAAGTGAGAATACGAAATTTTAATACCAGAGTGAGTTAACAATGTATAAAAAAGAGTTGTGTAATTTTTAAAGTAAAAAAAAAACATTGTTTTATAGATGTTTTGAAGTGAGAATACGAAATTTTAATACCAGAGTGAGTTAACAATGTATGAAAAATAGTTGTGTAATTTTTAAAGTAAAAAAAAACATTGTTTTATAGATGTTTTGAAGTGAGAATACGAAATTTTAATACCAGAGTGAGTTAACAATGTATGAAAAATAGTTGTGTAATTTTTAAAGTAAAAAAAAACATTGTTTTATAGATGTTTTGAAGTGAGAATACGAAATTTTAATACCAGAGTGAGTTAACAATGTATGAAAAATAGTTGTGTAATTTTTAAAGTAAAAAAAAACATTGTTTTTGATATGTTTTGAAGTGAGAATACGAAATTTTAATACCAGAGTGAGTTAACAATGTATGAAAAAGAGTTGTGTAATTTTTAAAGTAAAAAAAAACATTGTTTTTGATATGTTTTGAAGTGAGAATACGAAATTTTAATACCAGAGTGAGTTAACAATGTATAAAAAAGAGTTGTGTAATTTTTAAAGTAAAAAAAAACATTGTTTTATAGATGTTTTGAAGTGAGAATACGAAATTTTAATACCAGAGTGAGTTAACAATGTATGAAAAATAGTTGTGTAATTTTTAAAGTAAAAAAAAACATTGTTTTTGATATGTTTTGAAGTGAGAATACGAAATTTTAATACCAGAGTGAGTTAACAATGTATGAAAAATAGTTGTGTAATTTTTAAAGTAAAAAAAAACATTGTTTTATAGATGTTTTGAAGTGAGAATACGAAATTTTAATACCAGAGTGAGTTAACAATGTATGAAAAATAGTTGTGTAATTTTTAAAGTAAAAAAAAACATTGTTTTATAGATGTTTTGAAGTGAGAATACGAAATTTTAATACCAGAGTGAGTTAACAATGTATGAAAAATAGTTGTGTAATTTTTAAAGTAAAAAAAAACATTGTTTTATAGATGTTTTGAAGTGAGAATACGAAATTTTAATACCAGAGTGAGTTAACAATGTATGAAAAATAGTTGTGTAATTTTTAAAGTAAAAAAAAACATTGTTTTTGATATGTTTTGAAGTGAGAATACGAAATTTTAATACCAGAGTGAGTTAACAATGTATGAAAAATAGTTGTGTAATTTTTAAAGTAAAAAAAAACATTGTTTTATAGATGTTTTGAAGTGAGAATACGAAATTTTAATACCAGAGTGAGTTAACAATGTATAAAAAAGAGTTGTGTAATTTTTAAAGTAAAAAAAAACATTGTTTTATAGATGTTTTGAAGTGAGAATACGAAATTTTAATACCAGAGTGAGTTAACAATGTATGAAAAATAGTTGTGTAATTTTTAAAGTAAAAAAAAACATTGTTTTATAGATGTTTTGAAGTGAGAATACGAAATTTTAATACCAGAGTGAGTTAACAATGTATGAAAAATAGTTGTGTAATTTTTAAAGTAAAAAAAAACATTGTTTTTGATATGTTTTGAAGTGAGAATACGAAATTTTAATACCAGAGTGAGTTAACAATGTATAAAAAAGAGTTGTGTAATTTTTAAAGTAAAAAAAAACATTGTTTTATAGATGTTTTGAAGTGAGAATACGAAATTTTAATACCAGAGTGAGTTAACAATGTATGAAAAATAGTTGTGTAATTTTTAAAGTAAAAAAAAACATTGTTTTATAGATGTTTTGAAGTGAGAATACGAAATTTTAATACCAGAGTGAGTTAACAATGTATGAAAAATAGTTGTGTAATTTTTAAAGTAAAAAAAAACATTGTTTTATAGATGTTTTGAAGTGAGAATACGAAATTTTAATACCAGAGTGAGTTAACAATGTATGAAAAATAGTTGTGTAATTTTTAAAGTAAAAAAAAACATTGTTTTTGATATGTTTTGAAGTGAGAATACGAAATTTTAATACCAGAGTGAGTTAACAATGTATGAAAAATAGTTGTGTAATTTTTAAAGTAAAAAAAAACATTGTTTTTGATATGTTTTGAAGTGAGAATACGAAATTTTAATACCAGAGTGAGTTAACAATGTATAAAAAAGAGTTGTGTAATTTTTAAAGTAAAAAAAAACATTGTTTTATAGATGTTTTGAAGTGAGAATACGAAATTTTAATACCAGAGTGAGTTAACAATGTATGAAAAATAGTTGTGTAATTTTTAAAGTAAAAAAAAACATTGTTTTATAGATGTTTTGAAGTGAGAATACGAAATTTTAATACCAGAGTGAGTTAACAATGTATGAAAAATAGTTGTGTAATTTTTAAAGTAAAAAAAAACATTGTTTTATAGATGTTTTGAAGTGAGAATACGAAATTTTAATACCAGAGTGAGTTAACAATGTATGAAAAATAGTTGTGTAATTTTTAAAGTAAAAAAAAACATTGTTTTTGATATGTTTTGAAGTGAGAATACGAAATTTTAATACCAGAGTGAGTTAACAATGTATGAAAAAGAGTTGTGTAATTTTTAAAGTAAAAAAAAACATTGTTTTATAGATGTTTTGAAGTGAGAATACGAAATTTTAATACCAGAGTGAGTTAACAATGTATGAAAAATAGTTGTGTAATTTTTAAAGTAAAAAAAAACATTGTTTTTGATATGTTTTGAAGTGAGAATACGAAATTTTAATACCAGAGTGAGTTAACAATGTATGAAAAATAGTTGTGTAATTTTTAAAGTAAAAAAAAACATTGTTTTATAGATGTTTTGGAGTGAGAATACGAAATTTTAATACCAGAGTGAGTTAACAATGTATGAAAAATAGTTGTGTAATTTTTAAAGTAAAAAAAAACATTGTTTTATAGATGTTTTGAAGTGAGAATACGAAATTTTAATACCAGAGTGAGTTAACAATGTATGAAAAATAGTTGTGTAATTTTTAAAGTAAAAAAAAACATTGTTTTATAGATGTTTTGAAGTGAGAATACGAAATTTTAATACCAGAGTGAGTTAACAATGTATGAAAAATAGTTGTGTAATTTTTAAAGTAAAAAAAAACATTGTTTTTGATATGTTTTGAAGTGAGAATACGAAATTTTAATACCAGAGTGAGTTAACAATGTATGAAAAAGAGTTGTGTAATTTTTAAAGTAAAAAAAAACATTGTTTTATAGATGTTTTGAAGTGAGAATACGAAATTTTAATACCAGAGTGAGTTAACAATGTATGAAAAATAGTTGTGTAATTTTTAAAGTAAAAAAAAACATTGTTTTTGATATGTTTTGAAGTGAGAATACGAAATTTTAATACCAGAGTGAGTTAACAATGTATGAAAAATAGTTGTGTAATTTTTAAAGTAAAAAAAAACATTGTTTTATAGATGTTTTGGAGTGAGAATACGAAATTTTAATACCAGAGTGAGTTAACAATGTATAAAAAATAGTTGTGTAATTTTTAAAGTAAAAAAAAACATTGTTTTATAGATGTTTTGAAGTGAGAATACGAAATTTTAATACCAGAGTGAGTTAACAATGTATGAAAAATAGTTGTGTAATTTTTAAAGTAAAAAAAAACATTGTTTTATAGATGTTTTGAAGTGAGAATACGAAATTTTAATACCAGAGTGAGTTAACAATGTATGAAAAATAGTTGTGTAATTTTTAAAGTAAAAAAAAACATTGTTTTTGATATGTTTTGAAGTGAGAATACGAAATTTTAATACCAGAGTGAGTTAACAATGTATGAAAAAGAGTTGTGTAATTTTTAAAGTAAAAAAAAACATTGTTTTATAGATGTTTTGAAGTGAGAATACGAAATTTTAATACCAGAGTGAGTTAACAATGTATGAAAAATAGTTGTGTAATTTTTAAAGTAAAAAAAAACATTGTTTTTGATATGTTTTGAAGTGAGAATACGAAATTTTAATACCAGAGTGAGTTAACAATGTATGAAAAATAGTTGTGTAATTTTTAAAGTAAAAAAAAACATTGTTTTATAGATGTTTTGAAGTGAGAATACGAAATTTTAATACCAGAGTGAGTTAACAATGTATGAAAAATAGTTGTGTAATTTTTAAAGTAAAAAAAAACATTGTTTTTGATATGTTTTGAAGTGAGAATACGAAATTTTAATACCAGAGTGAGTTAACAATGTATGAAAAAGAGTTGTGTAATTTTTAAAGTAAAAAAAAACATTGTTTTATAGATGTTTTGAAGTGAGAATACGAAATTTTAATACCAGAGTGAGTTAACAATGTATGAAAAATAGTTGTGTAATTTTTAAAGTAAAAAAAAACATTGTTTTTGATATGTTTTGAAGTGAGAATACGAAATTTTAATACCAGAGTGAGTTAACAATGTATGAAAAATAGTTGTGTAATTTTTAAAGTAAAAAAAAACATTGTTTTATAGATGTTTTGGAGTGAGAATACGAAATTTTAATACCAGAGTGAGTTAACAATGTATGAAAAATAGTTGTGTAATTTTTAAAGTAAAAAAAAACATTGTTTTATAGATGTTTTGAAGTGAGAATACGAAATTTTAATACCAGAGTGAGTTAACAATGTATGAAAAATAGTTGTGTAATTTTTAAAGTAAAAAAAAACATTGTTTTATAGATGTTTTGAAGTGAGAATACGAAATTTTAATACCAGAGTGAGTTAACAATGTATGAAAAATAGTTGTGTAATTTTTAAAGTAAAAAAAAACATTGTTTTTGATATGTTTTGAAGTGAGAATACGAAATTTTAATACCAGAGTGAGTTAACAATGTATGAAAAAGAGTTGTGTAATTTTTAAAGTAAAAAAAAACATTGTTTTATAGATGTTTTGAAGTGAGAATACGAAATTTTAATACCAGAGTGAGTTAACAATGTATGAAAAATAGTTGTGTAATTTTTAAAGTAAAAAAAAACATTGTTTTTGATATGTTTTGAAGTGAGAATACGAAATTTTAATACCAGAGTGAGTTAACAATGTATGAAAAATAGTTGTGTAATTTTTAAAGTAAAAAAAAACATTGTTTTATAGATGTTTTGGAGTGAGAATACGAAATTTTAATACCAGAGTGAGTTAACAATGTATAAAAAATAGTTGTGTAATTTTTAAAGTAAAAAAAAACATTGTTTTTGATATGTTTTGAAGTGAGAATACGAAATTTTAATACCAGAGTGAGTTAACAATGTATGAAAAATAGTTGTGTAATTTTTAAAGTAAAAAAAAACATTGTTTTATAGATGTTTTGAAGTGAGAATACGAAATTTTAATACCAGAGTGAGTTAACAATGTATGAAAAAGAGTTGTGTAATTTTTAAAGTAAAAAAAAACATTGTTTTATAGATGTTTTGAAGTGAGAATACGAAATTTTAATACCAGAGTGAGTTAACAATGTATGAAAAATAGTTGTGTAATTTTTAAAGTAAAAAAAAACATTGTTTTTGATATGTTTTGAAGTGAGAATACGAAATTTTAATACCAGAGTGAGTTAACAATGTATGAAAAATAGTTGTGTAATTTTTAAAGTAAAAAAAAACATTGTTTTTGATATGTTTTGAAGTGAGAATACGAAATTTTAATACCAGAGTGAGTTAACAATGTATAAAAAAGAGTTGTGTAATTTTTAAAGTAAAAAAAAACATTGTTTTATAGATGTTTTGAAGTGAGAATACGAAATTTTAATACCAGAGTGAGTTAACAATGTATGAAAAATAGTTGTGTAATTTTTAAAGTAAAAAAAAACATTGTTTTATAGATGTTTTGAAGTGAGAATACGAAATTTTAATACCAGAGTGAGTTAACAATGTATGAAAAATAGTTGTGTAATTTTTAAAGTAAAAAAAAACATTGTTTTATAGATGTTTTGAAGTGAGAATACGAAATTTTAATACCAGAGTGAGTTAACAATGTATGAAAAATAGTTGTGTAATTTTTAAAGTAAAAAAAAACATTGTTTTTGATATGTTTTGAAGTGAGAATACGAAATTTTAATACCAGAGTGAGTTAACAATGTATGAAAAAGAGTTGTGTAATTTTTAAAGTAAAAAAAAACATTGTTTTATAGATGTTTTGAAGTGAGAATACGAAATTTTAATACCAGAGTGAGTTAACAATGTATGAAAAATAGTTGTGTAATTTTTAAAGTAAAAAAAAACATTGTTTTTGATATGTTTTGAAGTGAGAATACGAAATTTTAATACCAGAGTGAGTTAACAATGTATGAAAAATAGTTGTGTAATTTTTAAAGTAAAAAAAAACATTGTTTTATAGATGTTTTGGAGTGAGAATACGAAATTTTAATACCAGAGTGAGTTAACAATGTATGAAAAATAGTTGTGTAATTTTTAAAGTAAAAAAAAACATTGTTTTTGATATGTTTTGAAGTGAGAATACGAAATTTTAATACCAGAGTGAGTTAACAATGTATGAAAAATAGTTGTGTAATTTTTAAAGTAAAAATAAACATTGTTTTATAGATGTTTTGAAGTGAGAATACGAAATTTTAATACCAGAGTGAGTTAACAATGTATGAAAAATAGTTGTGTAATTTTTAAAGTAAAAAAAAACATTGTTTTATAGATGTTTTGAAGTGAGAATACGAAATTTTAATACCAGAGTGAGTTAACAATGTATAAAAAAGAGTTGTGTAATTTTTAAAGTAAAAAAAAACATTGTTTTATAGATGTTTTGAAGTGAGAATACGAAATTTTAATACCAGAGTGAGTTAACAATGTATGAAAAATAGTTGTGTAATTTTTAAAGTAAAAAAAAACATTGTTTTTGATATGTTTTGAAGTGAGAATACGAAATTTTAATACCAGAGTGAGTTAACAATGTATGAAAAAGAGTTGTGTAATTTTTAAAGTAAAAAAAAACATTGTTTTTGATATGTTTTGAAGTGAGAATACGAAATTTTAATACCAGAGTGAGTTAACAATGTATGAAAAAGAGTTGTGTAATTTTTAAAGTAAAAAAAAACATTGTTTTTGATATGTTTTGAAGTGAGAATACGAAATTTTAATACCAGAGTGAGTTAACAATGTATGAAAAATAGTTGTGTAATTTTTAAAGTAAAAAAAAACATTGTTTTATAGATGTTTTGAAGTGAGAATACGAAATTTTAATACCAGAGTGAGTTAACAATGTATGAAAAATAGTTGTGTAATTTTTAAAGTAAAAAAAAACATTGTTTTTGATATGTTTTGAAGTGAGAATACGAAATTTTAATACCAGAGTGAGTTAACAATGTATGAAAAATAGTTGTGTAATTTTTAAAGTAAAAAAAAACATTGTTTTATAGATGTTTTGAAGTGAGAATACGAAATTTTAATACCAGAGTGAGTTAACAATGTATGAAAAATAGTTGTGTAATTTTTAAAGTAAAAAAAAACATTGTTTTTGATATGTTTTGAAGTGAGAATACGAAATTTTAATACCAGAGTGAGTTAACAATGTATGAAAAATAGTTGTGTAATTTTTAAAGTAAAAATAAACATTGTTTTATAGATGTTTTGAAGTGAGAATACGAAATTTTAATACCAGAGTGAGTTAACAATGTATGAAAAATAGTTGTGTAATTTTTAAAGTAAAAAAAAACATTGTTTTATAGATGTTTTGAAGTGAGAATACGAAATTTTAATACCAGAGTGAGTTAACAATGTATGAAAAATAGTTGTGTAATTTTTAAAGTAAAAAAAAACATTGTTTTATAGATGTTTTGAAGTGAGAATACGAAATTTTAATACCAGAGTGAGTTAACAATGTATGAAAAATAGTTGTGTAATTTTTAAAGTAAAAAAAAACATTGTTTTTGATATGTTTTGAAGTGAGAATACGAAATTTTAATACCAGAGTGAGTTAACAATGTATGAAAAATAGTTGTGTAATTTTTAAAGTAAAAAAAAACATTGTTTTTGATATGTTTTGAAGTGAGAATACGAAATTTTAATACCAGAGTGAGTTAACAATGTATAAAAAAGAGTTGTGTAATTTTTAAAGTAAAAAAAAACATTGTTTTATAGATGTTTTGAAGTGAGAATACGAAATTTTAATACCAGAGTGAGTTAACAATGTATGAAAAATAGTTGTGTAATTTTTAAAGTAAAAAAAAACATTGTTTTATAGATGTTTTGAAGTGAGAATACGAAATTTTAATACCAGAGTGAGTTAACAATGTATGAAAAATAGTTGTGTAATTTTTAAAGTAAAAAAAAACATTGTTTTATAGATGTTTTGAAGTGAGAATACGAAATTTTAATACCAGAGTGAGTTAACAATGTATGAAAAATAGTTGTGTAATTTTTAAAGTAAAAAAAAACATTGTTTTTGATATGTTTTGAAGTGAGAATACGAAATTTTAATACCAGAGTGAGTTAACAATGTATGAAAAAGAGTTGTGTAATTTTTAAAGTAAAAAAAAACATTGTTTTTGATATGTTTTGAAGTGAGAATACGAAATTTTAATACCAGAGTGAGTTAACAATGTATAAAAAAGAGTTGTGTAATTTTTAAAGTAAAAAAAAACATTGTTTTATAGATGTTTTGAAGTGAGAATACGAAATTTTAATACCAGAGTGAGTTAACAATGTATGAAAAATAGTTGTGTAATTTTTAAAGTAAAAAAAAACATTGTTTTTGATATGTTTTGAAGTGAGAATACGAAATTTTAATACCAGAGTGAGTTAACAATGTATGAAAAATAGTTGTGTAATTTTTAAAGTAAAAATAAACATTGTTTTATAGATGTTTTGAAGTGAGAATACGAAATTTTAATACCAGAGTGAGTTAACAATGTATGAAAAATAGTTGTGTAATTTTTAAAGTAAAAAAAAACATTGTTTTTGATATGTTTTGAAGTGAGAATACGAAATTTTAATACCAGAGTGAGTTAACAATGTATAAAAAAGAGTTGTGTAATTTTTAAAGTAAAAAAAAACATTGTTTTATAGATGTTTTGAAGTGAGAATACGAAATTTTAATACCAGAGTGAGTTAACAATGTATGAAAAATAGTTGTGTAATTTTTAAAGTAAAAAAAAACATTGTTTTATAGATGTTTTGAAGTGAGAATACGAAATTTTAATACCAGAGTGAGTTAACAATGTATGAAAAATAGTTGTGTAATTTTTAAAGTAAAAAAAAACATTGTTTTTGATATGTTTTGAAGTGAGAATACGAAATTTTAATACCAGAGTGAGTTAACAATGTATGAAAAATAGTTGTGTAATTTTTAAAGTAAAAAAAAACATTGTTTTTGATATGTTTTGAAGTGAGAATACGAAATTTTAATACCAGAGTGAGTTAACAATGTATGAAAAATAGTTGTGTAATTTTTAAAGTAAAAAAAAACATTGTTTTATAGATGTTTTGAAGTGAGAATACGAAATTTTAATACCAGAGTGAGTTAACAATGTATGAAAAATAGTTGTGTAATTTTTAAAGTAAAAAAAAACATTGTTTTTGATATGTTTTGAAGTGAGAATACGAAATTTTAATACCAGAGTGAGTTAACAATGTATAAAAAAGAGTTGTGTAATTTTTAAAGTAAAAAAAAACATTGTTTTATAGATGTTTTGAAGTGAGAATACGAAATTTTAATACCAGAGTGAGTTAACAATGTATGAAAAATAGTTGTGTAATTTTTAAAGTAAAAAAAAACATTGTTTTATAGATGTTTTGAAGTGAGAATACGAAATTTTAATACCAGAGTGAGTTAACAATGTATGAAAAATAGTTGTGTAATTTTTAAAGTAAAAAAAAACATTGTTTTATAGATGTTTTGAAGTGAGAATACGAAATTTTAATACCAGAGTGAGTTAACAATGTATGAAAAATAGTTGTGTAATTTTTAAAGTAAAAAAAAACATTGTTTTTGATATGTTTTGAAGTGAGAATACGAAATTTTAATACCAGAGTGAGTTAACAATGTATGAAAAATAGTTGTGTAATTTTTAAAGTAAAAAAAAACATTGTTTTTGATATGTTTTGAAGTGAGAATACGAAATTTTAATACCAGAGTGAGTTAACAATGTATAAAAAAGAGTTGTGTAATTTTTAAAGTAAAAAAAAACATTGTTTTATAGATGTTTTGAAGTGAGAATACGAAATTTTAATACCAGAGTGAGTTAACAATGTATGAAAAATAGTTGTGTAATTTTTAAAGTAAAAAAAAACATTGTTTTATAGATGTTTTGAAGTGAGAATACGAAATTTTAATACCAGAGTGAGTTAACAATGTATGAAAAATAGTTGTGTAATTTTTAAAGTAAAAAAAAACATTGTTTTTGATATGTTTTGAAGTGAGAATACGAAATTTTAATACCAGAGTGAGTTAACAATGTATGAAAAATAGTTGTGTAATTTTTAAAGTAAAAAAAAACATTGTTTTTGATATGTTTTGAAGTGAGAATACGAAATTTTAATACCAGAGTGAGTTAACAATGTATGAAAAATAGTTGTGTAATTTTTAAAGTAAAAAAAAACATTGTTTTATAGATGTTTTGAAGTGAGAATACGAAATTTTAATACCAGAGTGAGTTAACAATGTATGAAAAATAGTTGTGTAATTTTTAAAGTAAAAAAAAAACATTGTTTTATAGATGTTTTGAAGTGAGAATACGAAATTTTAATACCAGAGTGAGTTAACAATGTATAAAAAAGAGTTGTGTAATTTTTAAAGTAAAAAAAAACATTGTTTTATAGATGTTTTGAAGTGAGAATACGAAATTTTAATACCAGAGTGAGTTAACAATGTATGAAAAATAGTTGTGTAATTTTTAAAGTAAAAAAAAACATTGTTTTATAGATGTTTTGAAGTGAGAATACGAAATTTTAATACCAGAGTGAGTTAACAATGTATGAAAAATAGTTGTGTAATTTTTAAAGTAAAAAAAAACATTGTTTTTGATATGTTTTGAAGTGAGAATACGAAATTTTAATACCAGAGTGAGTTAACAATGTATAAAAAAGAGTTGTGTAATTTTTAAAGTAAAAAAAAACATTGTTTTATAGATGTTTTGAAGTGAGAATACGAAATTTTAATACCAGAGTGAGTTAACAATGTATGAAAAATAGTTGTGTAATTTTTAAAGTAAAAAAAAACATTGTTTTATAGATGTTTTGAAGTGAGAATACGAAATTTTAATACCAGAGTGAGTTAACAATGTATGAAAAATAGTTGTGTAATTTTTAAAGTAAAAAAAAACATTGTTTTATAGATGTTTTGAAGTGAGAATACGAAATTTTAATACCAGAGTGAGTTAACAATGTATGAAAAATAGTTGTGTAATTTTTAAAGTAAAAAAAAACATTGTTTTATAGATGTTTTGAAGTGAGAATACGAAATTTTAATACCAGAGTGAGTTAACAATGTATGAAAAATAGTTGTGTAATTTTTAAAGTAAAAAAAAACATTGTTTTATAGATGTTTTGAAGTGAGAATACGAAATTTTAATACCAGAGTGAGTTAACAATGTATGAAAAATAGTTGTGTAATTTTTAAAGTAAAAAAAAACATTGTTTTATAGATGTTTTGAAGTGAGAATACGAAATTTTAATACCAGAGTGAGTTAACAATGTATGAAAAATAGTTGTGTAATTTTTAAAGTAAAAAAAAACATTGTTTTTGATATGTTTTGAAGTGAGAATACGAAATTTTAATACCAGAGTGAGTTAACAATGTATAAAAAAGAGTTGTGTAATTTTTAAAGTAAAAAA
The DNA here is from genome assembly GCA_946699065.1 of Loxodes magnus. NCBI lineage: Eukaryota > Ciliophora > Karyorelictea > Loxodida > Loxodidae > Loxodes > Loxodes magnus. The sequence continues at coordinate 13,785 of CAMPDV010004255.1, read as the reverse complement.
AAACATTGTTTTATAGATGTTTTGAAGTGAGAATACGAAATTTTAATACCAGAGTGAGTTAACAATGTATGAAAAATAGTTGTGTAATTTTTAAAGTAAAAAAAAACATTGTTTTTGATATGTTTTGAAGTGAGAATACGAAATTTTAATACCAGAGTGAGTTAACAATGTATGAAAAATAGTTGTGTAATTTTTAAAGTAAAAAAAAACATTGTTTTTGATATGTTTTGAAGTGAGAATACGAAATTTTAATACCAGAGTGAGTTAACAATGTATAAAAAAGAGTTGTGTAATTTTTAAAGTAAAAAAAAACATTGTTTTATAGATGTTTTGAAGTGAGAATACGAAATTTTAATACCAGAGTGAGTTAACAATGTATAAAAAATAGTTGTGTAATTTTTAAAGTAAAAAAAAACATTGTTTTATAGATGTTTTGAAGTGAGAATACGAAATTTTAATACCAGAGTGAGTTAACAATGTATGAAAAATAGTTGTGTAATTTTTAAAGTAAAAAAAAACATTGTTTTATAGATGTTTTGAAGTGAGAATACGAAATTTTAATACCAGAGTGAGTTAACAATGTATGAAAAATAGTTGTGTAATTTTTAAAGTAAAAAAAAACATTGTTTTTGATATGTTTTGAAGTGAGAATACGAAATTTTAATACCAGAGTGAGTTAACAATGTATGAAAAATAGTTGTGTAATTTTTAAAGTAAAAAAAAACATTGTTTTTGATATGTTTTGAAGTGAGAATACGAAATTTTAATACCAGAGTGAGTTAACAATGTATGAAAAATAGTTGTGTAATTTTTAAAGTAAAAATAAACATTGTTTTATAGATGTTTTGAAGTGAGAATACGAAATTTTAATACCAGAGTGAGTTAACAATGTATGAAAAATAGTTGTGTAATTTTTAAAGTAAAAAAAAACATTGTTTTATAGATGTTTTGAAGTGAGAATACGAAATTTTAATACCAGAGTGAGTTAACAATGTATGAAAAAGAGTTGTGTAATTTTTAAAGTAAAAAAAAACATTGTTTTTGATATGTTTTGAAGTGAGAATACGAAATTTTAATACCAGAGTGAGTTAACAATGTATGAAAAAGAGTTGTGTAATTTTTAAAGTAAAAAAAAACATTGTTTTTGATATGTTTTGAAGTGAGAATACGAAATTTTAATACCAGAGTGAGTTAACAATGTATGAAAAATAGTTGTGTAATTTTTAAAGTAAAAAAAAACATTGTTTTATAGATGTTTTGAAGTGAGAATACGAAATTTTAATACCAGAGTGAGTTAACAATGTATGAAAAATAGTTGTGTAATTTTTAAAGTAAAAAAAAACATTGTTTTTGATATGTTTTGAAGTGAGAATACGAAATTTTAATACCAGAGTGAGTTAACAATGTATGAAAAATAGTTGTGTAATTTTTAAAGTAAAAAAAAACATTGTTTTATAGATGTTTTGAAGTGAGAATACGAAATTTTAATACCAGAGTGAGTTAACAATGTATGAAAAATAGTTGTGTAATTTTTAAAGTAAAAAAAACATTGTTTTTGATATGTTTTGAAGTGAGAATACGAAATTTTAATACCAGAGTGAGTTAACAATGTATGAAAAATAGTTGTGTAATTTTTAAAGTAAAAATAAACATTGTTTTATAGATGTTTTGAAGTGAGAATACGAAATTTTAATACCAGAGTGAGTTAACAATGTATGAAAAAGAGTTGTGTAATTTTTAAAGTAAAAAAAAACATTGTTTTATAGATGTTTTGAAGTGAGAATACGAAATTTTAATACCAGAGTGAGTTAACAATGTATAAAAAAGAGTTGTGTAATTTTTAAAGTAAAAATAAACATTGTTTTATAGATGTTTTGAAGTGAGAATACGAAATTTTAATACCAGAGTGAGTTAACAATGTATGAAAAATAGTTGTGTAATTTTTAAAGTAAAAAAAAACATTGTTTTTGATATGTTTTGAAGTGAGAATACGAAATTTTAATACCAGAGTGAGTTAACAATGTATGAAAAATAGTTGTGTAATTTTTAAAGTAAAAAAAAACATTGTTTTTGATATGTTTTGAAGTGAGAATACGAAATTTTAATACCAGAGTGAGTTAACAATGTATGAAAAATAGTTGTGTAATTTTTAAAGTAAAAAAAAACATTGTTTTTGATATGTTTTGAAGTGAGAATACGAAATTTTAATACCAGAGTGAGTTAACAATGTATAAAAAAGAGTTGTGTAATTTTTAAAGTAAAAAAAAACATTGTTTTATAGATGTTTTGAAGTGAGAATACGAAATTTTAATACCAGAGTGAGTTAACAATGTATGAAAAATAGTTGTGTAATTTTTAAAGTAAAAAAAAACATTGTTTTTGATATGTTTTGAAGTGAGAATACGAAATTTTAATACCAGAGTGAGTTAACAATGTATGAAAAATAGTTGTGTAATTTTTAAAGTAAAAATAAACATTGTTTTATAGATGTTTTGAAGTGAGAATACGAAATTTTAATACCAGAGTGAGTTAACAATGTATGAAAAAGAGTTGTGTAATTTTTAAAGTAAAAAAAAACATTGTTTTATAGATGTTTTGAAGTGAGAATACGAAATTTTAATACCAGAGTGAGTTAACAATGTATAAAAAAGAGTTGTGTAATTTTTAAAGTAAAAAAAAACATTGTTTTATAGATGTTTTGAAGTGAGAATACGAAATTTTAATACCAGAGTGAGTTAACAATGTATGAAAAATAGTTGTGTAATTTTTAAAGTAAAAAAAAACATTGTTTTATAGATGTTTTGAAGTGAGAATACGAAATTTTAATACCAGAGTGAGTTAACAATGTATGAAAAATAGTTGTGTAATTTTTAAAGTAAAAAAAAACATTGTTTTTGATATGTTTTGAAGTGAGAATACGAAATTTTAATACCAGAGTGAGTTAACAATGTATGAAAAATAGTTGTGTAATTTTTAAAGTAAAAAAAAACATTGTTTTTGATATGTTTTGAAGTGAGAATACGAAATTTTAATACCAGAGTGAGTTAACAATGTATGAAAAATAGTTGTGTAATTTTTAAAGTAAAAAAAAACATTGTTTTATAGATGTTTTGAAGTGAGAATACGAAATTTTAATACCAGAGTGAGTTAACAATGTATGAAAAATAGTTGTGTAATTTTTAAAGTAAAAAAAAACATTGTTTTTGATATGTTTTGAAGTGAGAATACGAAATTTTAATACCAGAGTGAGTTAACAATGTATGAAAAATAGTTGTGTAATTTTTAAAGTAAAAATAAACATTGTTTTATAGATGTTTTGAAGTGAGAATACGAAATTTTAATACCAGAGTGAGTTAACAATGTATGAAAAATAGTTGTGTAATTTTTAAAGTAAAAAAAAACATTGTTTTATAGATGTTTTGAAGTGAGAATACGAAATTTTAATACCAGAGTGAGTTAACAATGTATGAAAAATAGTTGTGTAATTTTTAAAGTAAAAAAAAACATTGTTTTTGATATGTTTTGAAGTGAGAATACGAAATTTTAATACCAGAGTGAGTTAACAATGTATGAAAAATAGTTGTGTAATTTTTAAAGTAAAAAAAAACATTGTTTTTGATATGTTTTGAAGTGAGAATACGAAATTTTAATACCAGAGTGAGTTAACAATGTATGAAAAATAGTTGTGTAATTTTTAAAGTAAAAAAAAACATTGTTTTATAGATGTTTTGAAGTGAGAATACGAAATTTTAATACCAGAGTGAGTTAACAATGTATGAAAAATAGTTGTGTAATTTTTAAAGTAAAAAAAAACATTGTTTTTGATATGTTTTGAAGTGAGAATACGAAATTTTAATACCAGAGTGAGTTAACAATGTATGAAAAATAGTTGTGTAATTTTTAAAGTAAAAAAAAACATTGTTTTATAGATGTTTTGAAGTGAGAATACGAAATTTTAATACCAGAGTGAGTTAACAATGTATGAAAAATAGTTGTGTAATTTTTAAAGTAAAAAAAAACATTGTTTTTGATATGTTTTGAAGTGAGAATACGAAATTTTAATACCAGAGTGAGTTAACAATGTATGAAAAATAGTTGTGTAATTTTTAAAGTAAAAATAAACATTGTTTTATAGATGTTTTGAAGTGAGAATACGAAATTTTAATACCAGAGTGAGTTAACAATGTATGAAAAATAGTTGTGTAATTTTTAAAGTAAAAAAAAACATTGTTTTTGATATGTTTTGAAGTGAGAATACGAAATTTTAATACCAGAGTGAGTTAACAATGTATGAAAAATAGTTGTGTAATTTTTAAAGTAAAAATAAACATTGTTTTATAGATGTTTTGAAGTGAGAATACGAAATTTTAATACCAGAGTGAGTTAACAATGTATGAAAAATAGTTGTGTAATTTTTAAAGTAAAAAAAAACATTGTTTTATAGATGTTTTGAAGTGAGAATACGAAATTTTAATACCAGAGTGAGTTAACAATGTATGAAAAATAGTTGTGTAATTTTTAAAGTAAAAAAAAACATTGTTTTTGATATGTTTTGAAGTGAGAATACGAAATTTTAATACCAGAGTGAGTTAACAATGTATGAAAAATAGTTGTGTAATTTTTAAAGTAAAAATAAACATTGTTTTATAGATGTTTTGAAGTGAGAATACGAAATTTTAATACCAGAGTGAGTTAACAATGTATGAAAAATAGTTGTGTAATTTTTAAAGTAAAAAAAAACATTGTTTTTGATATGTTTTGAAGTGAGAATACGAAATTTTAATACCAGAGTGAGTTAACAATGTATGAAAAATAGTTGTGTAATTTTTAAAGTAAAAATAAACATTGTTTTATAGATGTTTTGAAGTGAGAATACGAAATTTTAATACCAGAGTGAGTTAACAATGTATGAAAAATAGTTGTGTAATTTTTAAAGTAAAAAAAAACATTGTTTTATAGATGTTTTGAAGTGAGAATACGAAATTTTAATACCAGAGTGAGTTAACAATGTATGAAAAATAGTTGTGTAATTTTTAAAGTAAAAAAAAACATTGTTTTTGATATGTTTTGAAGTGAGAATACGAAATTTTAATACCAGAGTGAGTTAACAATGTATGAAAAAGAGTTGTGTAATTTTTAAAGTAAAAAAAAACATTGTTTTTGATATGTTTTGAAGTGAGAATACGAAATTTTAATACCAGAGTGAGTTAACAATGTATAAAAAAGAGTTGTGTAATTTTTAAAGTAAAAAAAAACATTGTTTTATAGATGTTTTGAAGTGAGAATACGAAATTTTAATACCAGAGTGAGTTAACAATGTATAAAAAAGAGTTGTGTAATTTTTAAAGTAAAAAAAAACATTGTTTTTGATATGTTTTGAAGTGAGAATACGAAATTTTAATACCAGAGTGAGTTAACAATGTATAAAAAAGAGTTGTGTAATTTTTAAAGTAAAAAAAAACATTGTTTTATAGATGTTTTGAAGTGAGAATACGAAATTTTAATACCAGAGTGAGTTAACAATGTATGAAAAATAGTTGTGTAATTTTTAAAGTAAAAAAAAACATTGTTTTTGATATGTTTTGAAGTGAGAATACGAAATTTTAATACCAGAGTGAGTTAACAATGTATGAAAAATAGTTGTGTAATTTTTAAAGTAAAAAAAAACATTGTTTTATAGATGTTTTGAAGTGAGAATACGAAATTTTAATACCAGAGTGAGTTAACAATGTATGAAAAATAGTTGTGTAATTTTTAAAGTAAAAAAAAACATTGTTTTTGATATGTTTTGAAGTGAGAATACGAAATTTTAATACCAGAGTGAGTTAACAATGTATGAAAAATAGTTGTGTAATTTTTAAAGTAAAAAAAAACATTGTTTTTGATATGTTTTGAAGTGAGAATACGAAATTTTAATACCAGAGTGAGTTAACAATGTATGAAAAATAGTTGTGTAATTTTTAAAGTAAAAAAAAACATTGTTTTTGATATGTTTTGAAGTGAGAATACGAAATTTTAATACCAGAGTGAGTTAACAATGTATGAAAAATAGTTGTGTAATTTTTAAAGTAAAAAAAAACATTGTTTTTGATATGTTTTGAAGTGAGAATACGAAATTTTAATACCAGAGTGAGTTAACAATGTATGAAAAATAGTTGTGTAATTTTTAAAGTAAAAAAAAACATTGTTTTATAGATGTTTTGAAGTGAGAATACGAAATTTTAATACCAGAGTGAGTTAACAATGTATGAAAAATAGTTGTGTAATTTTTAAAGTAAAAAAAAACATTGTTTTTGATATGTTTTGAAGTGAGAATACGAAATTTTAATACCAGAGTGAGTTAACAATGTATGAAAAATAGTTGTGTAATTTTTAAAGTAAAAAAAAACATTGTTTTTGATATGTTTTGAAGTGAGAATACGAAATTTTAATACCAGAGTGAGTTAACAATGTATGAAAAATAGTTGTGTAATTTTTAAAGTAAAAAAAAACATTGTTTTATAGATGTTTTGAAGTGAGAATACGAAATTTTAATACCAGAGTGAGTTAACAATGTATGAAAAATAGTTGTGTAATTTTTAAAGTAAAAAAAAACATTGTTTTTGATATGTTTTGAAGTGAGAATACGAAATTTTAATACCAGAGTGAGTTAACAATGTATGAAAAATAGTTGTGTAATTTTTAAAGTAAAAAAAAACATTGTTTTATAGATGTTTTGAAGTGAGAATACGAAATTTTAATACCAGAGTGAGTTAACAATGTATGAAAAATAGTTGTGTAATTTTTAAAGTAAAAAAAAACATTGTTTTTGATATGTTTTGAAGTGAGAATACGAAATTTTAATACCAGAGTGAGTTAACAATGTATGAAAAATAGTTGTGTAATTTTTAAAGTAAAAAAAAACATTGTTTTTGATATGTTTTGAAGTGAGAATACGAAATTTTAATACCAGAGTGAGTTAACAATGTATGAAAAATAGTTGTGTAATTTTTAAAGTAAAAAAAAACATTGTTTTTGATATGTTTTGAAGTGAGAATACGAAATTTTAATACCAGAGTGAGTTAACAATGTATAAAAAAGAGTTGTGTAATTTTTAAAGTAAAAAAAAACATTGTTTTATAGATGTTTTGAAGTGAGAATACGAAATTTTAATACCAGAGTGAGTTAACAATGTATAAAAAAGAGTTGTGTAATTTTTAAAGTAAAAAAAAACATTGTTTTTGATATGTTTTGAAGTGAGAATACGAAATTTTAATACCAGAGTGAGTTAACAATGTATAAAAAAGAGTTGTGTAATTTTTAAAGTAAAAAAAAACATTGTTTTATAGATGTTTTGAAGTGAGAATACGAAATTTTAATACCAGAGTGAGTTAACAATGTATGAAAAATAGTTGTGTAATTTTTAAAGTAAAAAAAAACATTGTTTTTGATATGTTTTGAAGTGAGAATACGAAATTTTAATACCAGAGTGAGTTAACAATGTATGAAAAATAGTTGTGTAATTTTTAAAGTAAAAAAAAACATTGTTTTTGATATGTTTTGAAGTGAGAATACGAAATTTTAATACCAGAGTGAGTTAACAATGTATGAAAAATAGTTGTGTAATTTTTAAAGTAAAAAAAAACATTGTTTTTGATATGTTTTGAAGTGAGAATACGAAATTTTAATACCAGAGTGAGTTAACAATGTATGAAAAATAGTTGTGTAATTTTTAAAGTAAAAAAAAACATTGTTTTTGATATGTTTTGAAGTGAGAATACGAAATTTTAATACCAGAGTGAGTTAACAATGTATGAAAAATAGTTGTGTAATTTTTAAAGTAAAAAAAAACATTGTTTTTGATATGTTTTGAAGTGAGAATACGAAATTTTAATACCAGAGTGAGTTAACAATGTATGAAAAATAGTTGTGTAATTTTTAAAGTAAAAAAAAACATTGTTTTTGATATGTTTTGAAGTGAGAATACGAAATTTTAATACCAGAGTGAGTTAACAATGTATGAAAAATAGTTGTGTAATTTTTAAAGTAAAAAAAAACATTGTTTTATAGATGTTTTGAAGTGAGAATACGAAATTTTAATACCAGAGTGAGTTAACAATGTATGAAAAATAGTTGTGTAATTTTTAAAGTAAAAAAAAACATTGTTTTTGATATGTTTTGAAGTGAGAATACGAAATTTTAATACCAGAGTGAGTTAACAATGTATGAAAAATAGTTGTGTAATTTTTAAAGTAAAAAAAAACATTGTTTTTGATATGTTTTGAAGTGAGAATACGAAATTTTAATACCAGAGTGAGTTAACAATGTATGAAAAATAGTTGTGTAATTTTTAAAGTAAAAAAAAACATTGTTTTATAGATGTTTTGAAGTGAGAATACGAAATTTTAATACCAGAGTGAGTTAACAATGTATGAAAAATAGTTGTGTAATTTTTAAAGTAAAAAAAAACATTGTTTTTGATATGTTTTGAAGTGAGAATACGAAATTTTAATACCAGAGTGAGTTAACAATGTATGAAAAATAGTTGTGTAATTTTTAAAGTAAAAAAAAACATTGTTTTTGATATGTTTTGAAGTGAGAATACGAAATTTTAATACCAGAGTGAGTTAACAATGTATGAAAAATAGTTGTGTAATTTTTAAAGTAAAAAAAAACATTGTTTTTGATATGTTTTGAAGTGAGAATACGAAATTTTAATACCAGAGTGAGTTAACAATGTATGAAAAATAGTTGTGTAATTTTTAAAGTAAAAAAAAACATTGTTTTTGATATGTTTTGAAGTGAGAATACGAAATTTTAATACCAGAGTGAGTTAACAATGTATGAAAAATAGTTGTGTAATTTTTAAAGTAAAAATAAACATTGTTTTTGATATGTTTTGAAGTGAGAATACGAAATTTTAATACCAGAGTGAGTTAACAATGTATGAAAAATAGTTGTGTAATTTTTAAAGTAAAAATAAACATTGTTTTTGATATGTTTTGAAGTGAGAATACGAAATTTTAATACCAGAGTGAGTTAACAATGTATGAAAAATAGTTGTGTAATTTTTAAAGTAAAAAAAAACATTGTTTTTGATATGTTTTGAAGTGAGAATACGAAATTTTAATACCAGAGTGAGTTAACAATGTATGAAAAATAGTTGTGTAATTTTTAAAGTAAAAAAAAACATTGTTTTTGATATGTTTTGAAGTGAGAATACGAAATTTTAATACCAGAGTGAGTTAACAATGTATGAAAAAGAGTTGTGTAATTTTTAAAGTAAAAAAAAACATTGTTTTATAGATGTTTTGAAGTGAGAATACGAAATTTTAATACCAGAGTGAGTTAACAATGTATGAAAAATAGTTGTGTAATTTTTAAAGTAAAAAAAAACATTGTTTTATAGATGTTTTGAAGTGAGAATACGAAATTTTAATACCAGAGTGAGTTAACAATGTATGAAAAATAGTTGTGTAATTTTTAAAGTAAAAAAAAACATTGTTTTTGATATGTTTTGAAGTGAGAATACGAAATTTTAATACCAGAGTGAGTTAACAATGTATGAAAAATAGTTGTGTAATTTTTAAAGTAAAAAAAAACATTGTTTTTGATATGTTTTGAAGTGAGAATACGAAATTTTAATACCAGAGTGAGTTAACAATGTATGAAAAAGAGTTGTGTAATTTTTAAAGTAAAAAAAAACATTGTTTTTGATATGTTTTGAAGTGAGAATACGAAATTTTAATACCAGAGTGAGTTAACAATGTATGAAAAATAGTTGTGTAATTTTTAAAGTAAAAAAAAACATTGTTTTATAGATGTTTTGAAGTGAGAATACGAAATTTTAATACCAGAGTGAGTTAACAATGTATGAAAAATAGTTGTGTAATTTTTAAAGTAAAAAAAAACATTGTTTTATAGATGTTTTGAAGTGAGAATACGAAATTTTAATACCAGAGTGAGTTAACAATGTATGAAAAAGAGTTGTGTAATTTTTAAAGTAAAAAAAAACATTGTTTTTGATATGTTTTGAAGTGAGAATACGAAATTTTAATACCAGAGTGAGTTAACAATGTATGAAAAATAGTTGTGTAATTTTTAAAGTAAAAAAAAACATTGTTTTATAGATGTTTTGAAGTGAGAATACGAAATTTTAATACCAGAGTGAGTTAACAATGTATGAAAAATAGTTGTGTAATTTTTAAAGTAAAAAAAAACATTGTTTTTGATATGTTTTGAAGTGAGAATACGAAATTTTAATACCAGAGTGAGTTAACAATGTATGAAAAATAGTTGTGTAATTTTTAAAGTAAAAAAAAACATTGTTTTTGATATGTTTTGAAGTGAGAATACGAAATTTTAATACCAGAGTGAGTTAACAATGTATGAAAAAGAGTTGTGTAATTTTTAAAGTAAAAAAAAACATTGTTTTATAGATGTTTTGAAGTGAGAATACGAAATTTTAATACCAGAGTGAGTTAACAATGTATGAAAAATAGTTGTGTAATTTTTAAAGTAAAAAAAAACATTGTTTTATAGATGTTTTGAAGTGAGAATACGAAATTTTAATACCAGAGTGAGTTAACAATGTATGAAAAATAGTTGTGTAATTTTTAAAGTAAAAAAAAACATTGTTTTTGATATGTTTTGAAGTGAGAATACGAAATTTTAATACCAGAGTGAGTTAACAATGTATGAAAAATAGTTGTGTAATTTTTAAAGTAAAAAAAAACATTGTTTTTGATATGTTTTGAAGTGAGAATACGAAATTTTAATACCAGAGTGAGTTAACAATGTATGAAAAATAGTTGTGTAATTTTTAAAGTAAAAAAAAACATTGTTTTTGATATGTTTTGAAGTGAGAATACGAAATTTTAATACCAGAGTGAGTTAACAATGTATGAAAAATAGTTGTGTAATTTTTAAAGTAAAAAAAAACATTGTTTTTGATATGTTTTGAAGTGAGAATACGAAATTTTAATACCAGAGTGAGTTAACAATGTATGAAAAATAGTTGTGTAATTTTTAAAGTAAAAAAAAACATTGTTTTATAGATGTTTTGAAGTGAGAATACGAAATTTTAATACCAGAGTGAGTTAACAATGTATGAAAAATAGTTGTGTAATTTTTAAAGTAAAAAAAAACATTGTTTTTGATATGTTTTGAAGTGAGAATACGAAATTTTAATACCAGAGTGAGTTAACAATGTATGAAAAATAGTTGTGTAATTTTTAAAGTAAAAAAAAACATTGTTTTTGATATGTTTTGAAGTGAGAATACGAAATTTTAATACCAGAGTGAGTTAACAATGTATGAAAAATAGTTGTGTAATTTTTAAAGTAAAAAAAAACATTGTTTTATAGATGTTTTGAAGTGAGAATACGAAATTTTAATACCAGAGTGAGTTAACAATGTATGAAAAATAGTTGTGTAATTTTTAAAGTAAAAAAAAACATTGTTTTTGATATGTTTTGAAGTGAGAATACGAAATTTTAATACCAGAGTGAGTTAACAATGTATGAAAAATAGTTGTGTAATTTTTAAAGTAAAAAAAAACATTGTTTTTGATATGTTTTGAAGTGAGAATACGAAATTTTAATACCAGAGTGAGTTAACAATGTATGAAAAATAGTTGTGTAATTTTTAAAGTAAAAAAAAACATTGTTTTTGATATGTTTTGAAGTGAGAATACGAAATTTTAATACCAGAGTGAGTTAACAATGTATGAAAAATAGTTGTGTAATTTTTAAAGTAAAAAAAAACATTGTTTTTGATATGTTTTGAAGTGAGAATACGAAATTTTAATACCAGAGTGAGTTAACAATGTATGAAAAATAGTTGTGTAATTTTTAAAGTAAAAATAAACATTGTTTTTGATATGTTTTGAAGTGAGAATACGAAATTTTAATACCAGAGTGAGTTAACAATGTATGAAAAATAGTTGTGTAATTTTTAAAGTAAAAATAAACATTGTTTTTGATATGTTTTGAAGTGAGAATACGAAATTTTAATACCAGAGTGAGTTAACAATGTATGAAAAATAGTTGTGTAATTTTTAAAGTAAAAAAAAACATTGTTTTTGATATGTTTTGAAGTGAGAATACGAAATTTTAATACCAGAGTGAGTTAACAATGTATGAAAAATAGTTGTGTAATTTTTAAAGTAAAAAAAAACATTGTTTTTGATATGTTTTGAAGTGAGAATACGAAATTTTAATACCAGAGTGAGTTAACAATGTATGAAAAAGAGTTGTGTAATTTTTAAAGTAAAAAAAAACATTGTTTTATAGATGTTTTGAAGTGAGAATACGAAATTTTAATACCAGAGTGAGTTAACAATGTATGAAAAATAGTTGTGTAATTTTTAAAGTAAAAAAAAACATTGTTTTATAGATGTTTTGAAGTGAGAATACGAAATTTTAATACCAGAGTGAGTTAACAATGTATGAAAAATAGTTGTGTAATTTTTAAAGTAAAAAAAAACATTGTTTTTGATATGTTTTGAAGTGAGAATACGAAATTTTAATACCAGAGTGAGTTAACAATGTATGAAAAATAGTTGTGTAATTTTTAAAGTAAAAAAAAACATTGTTTTTGATATGTTTTGAAGTGAGAATACGAAATTTTAATACCAGAGTGAGTTAACAATGTATGAAAAAGAGTTGTGTAATTTTTAAAGTAAAAAAAAACATTGTTTTTGATATGTTTTGAAGTGAGAATACGAAATTTTAATACCAGAGTGAGTTAACAATGTATGAAAAATAGTTGTGTAATTTTTAAAGTAAAAAAAAACATTGTTTTATAGATGTTTTGAAGTGAGAATACGAAATTTTAATACCAGAGTGAGTTAACAATGTATGAAAAATAGTTGTGTAATTTTTAAAGTAAAAAAAAACATTGTTTTATAGATGTTTTGAAGTGAGAATACGAAATTTTAATACCAGAGTGAGTTAACAATGTATGAAAAAGAGTTGTGTAATTTTTAAAGTAAAAAAAAACATTGTTTTTGATATGTTTTGAAGTGAGAATACGAAATTTTAATACCAGAGTGAGTTAACAATGTATGAAAAATAGTTGTGTAATTTTTAAAGTAAAAAAAAACATTGTTTTATAGATGTTTTGAAGTGAGAATACGAAATTTTAATACCAGAGTGAGTTAACAATGTATGAAAAATAGTTGTGTAATTTTTAAAGTAAAAAAAAACATTGTTTTTGATATGTTTTGAAGTGAGAATACGAAATTTTAATACCAGAGTGAGTTAACAATGTATGAAAAATAGTTGTGTAATTTTTAAAGTAAAAAAAAACATTGTTTTATAGATGTTTTGAAGTGAGAATACGAAATTTTAATACCAGAGTGAGTTAACAATGTATGAAAAAGAGTTGTGTAATTTTTAAAGTAAAAAAAAACATTGTTTTTGATATGTTTTGAAGTGAGAATACGAAATTTTAATACCAGAGTGAGTTAACAATGTATGAAAAAGAGTTGTGTAATTTTTAAAGTAAAAAAAAACATTGTTTTATAGATGTTTTGAAGTGAGAATACGAAATTTTAATACCAGAGTGAGTTAACAATGTATGAAAAATAGTTGTGTAATTTTTAAAGTAAAAAAAAACATTGTTTTATAGATGTTTTGAAGTGAGAATACGAAATTTTAATACCAGAGTGAGTTAACAATGTATGAAAAATAGTTGTGTAATTTTTAAAGTAAAAAAAAAACATTGTTTTTGATATGTTTTGAAGTGAGAATACGAAATTTTAATACCAGAGTGAGTTAACAATGTATGAAAAATAGTTGTGTA
>CAMPDV010004254.1:0-36938 GCA_946699065.1 Loxodes magnus | reverse complement strand
GTAGTTAGTTTTAAAAGTAAGGTGAAGAAGAAAAGTAAGAAAAGAAGAGTAGATTCAGTTTTTAAGTGTTGAAGATTTCATGAGTTTTAAAGAGTAAGTAGTTAGCTTTAAAAGTAAAGAAGAAAAGTAAGAAAAGAAGAGTAGATTCAGTTTTTAAGTGTTGAAGCTTTGATAAGAAAAGATTGAGTAGTTAGTTTTAAAAGTAAGGTGAAGAAGAAAAGTAAGAAAAGAAGAGTAGATTCAGTTTTTAAGTGTTGAAGCTTTGATAAGAAAGAGTAAGTAGTTAGCTTTAAAAGTAAAGTGAAAAAGAAAAGTAAGAAAAGAAGAGTAGATTCAGTTTTTAAGTGTTGAAGCTTTGATAAGAAAAGTAAGTAGTTAGTTTTAAAAGTAAGGTGAAGAAGAAAAGTAAGAAAAGAAGAGTAATTTCAGTTTTTAAGTGTTGAAGCTTTGATAAGAAAGAGTAAGTAGTTAGTTTTAAAAGTAAAGTGAAGAAGAAAAGTAAGAAAAGAAGAGTAGATTCAGTTTTTAAGTGTTGAAGCTTTGATAAGAAAGAGTAAGTAGTTAGTTTTTAAAAGTAAAGTGAAGAAGAAAAGTAAGAAAAGAAGAGTAGATTCAGTTTTTAAGTGTTGAAAATTCATGAGTTTTAAAGAGTAAGTAGTTAGTTTTAAAAGTAAAGTGAAGAAGAAAAGTAAGAAAAGAAGAGTAATTTCAGTTTAAAAGATTTGAAGCTTTGATAAGAAAGAGTAAGTAGTTAGCTTTAAAAGTAAAGAAGAAAAGTAAGAAAAGAAGAGTAGATTCAGTTTTTAAGTGTTGAAGCTTTGATAAGAAAAGAGTAAGTAGTTAGTTTTAAAAGTAAGGTGAAGAAGAAAAGTAAGAAAAGAAGAGTAGATTCAGTTTTTAAGTGTTGAAGCTTTGATAAGAAAGAGTAAGTAGTTAGTTTTAAAAGTAAAGAAGAAAAGTAAGAAAAGAAGAGTAGATTCAGTTTTTAAGTGTTGAAGATTTCATGAGTTTTAAAGATTAAGTAGTTAGTTTTAAAAGTAAAGTGAGAGAAGAAAAGTAAGAAAAGAAGAGTAATTTCAGTTTTTAAGTGTTGAAGCTTTGATAAGAAAGAGTAAGTAGTTAGTTTTAAAAGTAAAGTGAAGAAGAAAAGTAAGAAAAGAAGAGTAATTTCAGTTTTTAAGTGTTGAAGCTTTGATAAGAAAGAGTAAGTAGTTAGTTTAAAAAGTAAAGAAGAAAAGTAAGAAAAGAAGAGTAGATTCAGTTTTTAAGTGTTGAAGCTTTGATAAGAAAGAGTAAGTAGTTAGTTTTAAAAGTAAAGAAGAAAAGTAAGAAAAGAAGAGTAGATTCAGTTTTTAAGTGTTGAAGCTTTGATAAGAAAGAGTAAGTAGTTAGTTTTAAAATTAAAGTGAAGAAGAAAAGTAAGAAAAGAAGAGTAATTTCAGTTTTTAAGTGTTGAAGCTTTGATAAGAAAGAGTAAGTAGTTAGTTTTAAAAGTAAAGTGAAGAAAAGTAAGAAAAGAAGAGTAGATTCAGTTTTTAAGTGTTGAAGCTTTGATAAGAAAAGATTGAGTAGTTAGTTTTAAAAGTAAGGTGAAGAAGAAAAGTAAGAAAAGAAGAGTAGATTCAGTTTTTAAGTGTTGAAGATTTCATGAGTTTTAAAGAGTAAGTAGTTAGCTTTAAAAGTAAAGTGAAGAAGAAAAGTAAGAAAAGAAGAGTAGATTCAGTTTTTAAGTGTTGAAGCTTTGATAAGAAAGAGTAAGTAGTTAGTTTTAAAAGTAAAGAAGAAAAGTAAGAAAAGAAGAGTGATTTCATTTTTTAAGTGTTGAAGCTTTGATAAGAAATGATTGAGTAGTTAGTTTTAAAAGTAAAGTGAAGAAGAAAAGATAAAAAAAGAAGAGTGATTTCAGTTTTTAAGTGTTGAAGCTTTGATAAGTAAGAGTAAGTAGTTAGTTTTAAAAGTAAAGTGAAGAAGAAAAGTAAGAAAAGAAGAGTAATTTCAGTTTTTAAGTGTTGAAGCTTTGATAAGAAAGAGTAAGTAGTTAGTTTAAAAAGTAAAGAAGAAAAGTAAGAAAAGAAGAGTAGATTCAGTTTTTAAGTGTTGAAGCTTTGATAAGAAAAGTAAGTAGTTAGTTTTAAAAGTAAGGTGAAGAAGAAAAGTAAGAAAAGAAGAGTAATTTCAGTTTTTAAGTGTTGAAGCTTTGATAAGAAAGAGTAAGTAGTTAGTTTTAAAAGTAAAGAAGAAAAGTAAGAAAAGAAGAGTAGATTCAGTTTTTAAGTGTTGAAGCTTTGATAAGAAAGAGTAAGTAGTTAGTTTTAAAAGTAAAGTGAAGAAGAAAAGTAAGAAAAGAAGAGTAGATTCAGTTTTTAAGTGTTGAAAATTCATGAGTTTTAAAGAGTAAGTAGTTAGTTTTAAAAGTGAAGAAGAAAAGTAAGAAAAAAAGAGTAGATTAGTTTTTAAGTGTTGAAGATTTCATGAGTTTTAAAGAGTAAGTAGTTAGTTTTAAAAGTAAAGTGAAGAAGAAAAGTAAGAAAAGAAGAGTAATTTCAGTTTTTAAGTGTTGAAGCTTTGATAAGAAAGAGTAAGTAGTTAGTTTTAAAAGTAAAGTGAAGAAGAAAAGTAAGAAAAGAAGAGTAGATTCAGTTTTTAAGTGTTGAAGATTTCATGAGTTTTAAAGAGTAAGTAGTTAGCTTTAAAAGTAAAGTGAAGAAGAAAAGTAAGAAAAGAAGAGTAATTTCAGTTTTTAAGTGTTGAAGATTTCATGAGTTTTAAAGAGTAAGTAGTTAGTTTTAAAAGTAAAGTGAAGAAGAAAAGTAAGAAAAGAAGAGTAAATTCAGTTTTTAAGTGTTGAAGCTTTGATAAGAAAGAGTAAGTAGTTAGTTTTAAAAGTAAAGTGAAGAAGAAAAGATAAAAAAAGAAGAGTAGATTCAGTTTTTAAGTGTTGAAGCTTTGATAAGAAAGAGTAAGTAGTTAGTTTTAAAAGTAAAGTGAAGAAGAAAAGATAAGAAAAGAAGAGTGATTTCATTTTTTAAGTGTTGAAGCTTTGATAAGAAAGAGTAAGTAGTTAGTTTTAAAAGTAAAGTGAAGAAGAAAAGTAAGAAAAGAAGAGTAATTTCAGTTTTTAAGTGTTGAAGCTTTGATAAGAAAAGTAAGTAGTTAGTTTTAAAAGTAAGGTGAAGAAGAAAAGTAAGAAAAGAAGAGTAATTTCAGTTTTTAAGTGTTGAAGCTTTGATAAGAAAGAGTAAGTAGTTAGTTTTTAAAGTAAAGTGAAGAAGAAAAGTAAGAAAAGAAGAGTAGATTCAGTTTTTAAGTGTTGAAGCTTTGATAAGAAAAGAGTAAGTAGTTAGTTTTAAAAGTAAAGTGAAGAAGAAAAGTAAGAAAAGAAGAGTAGATTCAGTTTTTAAGTGTTGAAAATTCATGAGTTTTAAAGATTGAGTAGTTAGTTTTAAAAGTAAAGTGAAGAAGAAAAGTAAGAAAAGAAGAGTAGATTCAGTTTTTAAGTGTTGAAGATTTCATGAGTTTTAAAGATTAAGTAGTTAGTTTTAAAAGTAAAGTGAAGAAGAAAAGTAAGAAAAGAAGAGTAATTTCAGTTTTTAAGTGTTGAAGCTTTGATAAGAAAGAGTAAGTAGTTAGTTTTAAAAGTAAAGAAGAAAAGTAAGAAAAGAAGAGTAGATTCAGTTTTTAAGTGTTGAAGCTTTCATGAGTTTTAAAGAGTAAGTAGTTAGCTTTAAAAGTAAAGAAGAAAAGTAAGAAAAGAAGAGTAGATTCAGTTTTTAAGTGTTGAAGCTTTGATAAGAAAAGAGTAAGTAGTTAGTTTTAAAAGTAAAGAAGAAAAGTAAGAAAAGAAGAGTAGATTCAGTTTTTAAGTGTTGAAGCTTTGATAAGAAAAGAGTAAGTAGTTAGTTTTAAAAGTAAAGTGAAGAAGAAAAGATAAGAAAAGAAGAGTAGATTCAGTTTTTAAGTGTTGAAGATTTGATAAGAAAAGAGTAAGTAGTTAGTTTTAAAAGTAAAGAAGAAAAGTAAGAAAAGAAGAGTAGATTCAGTTTTTAAGTGTTGAAGCTTTGATAAGAAAAGAGTAAGTAGTTAGTTTTAAAAGTAAAGAAGAAAAGTAAGAAAAGAAGAGTAGATTCAGTTTTTAAGTGTTGAAGCTTTGATAAGAAAGAGTAAGTAGTTAGTTTTAAAAGTGAAGAAGAAAAGTAAGAAAAGAAGAGTAGATTCAGTTTTTAAGTGTTGAAGCTTTGATAAGAAAGAGTAAGTAGTTAGTTTTAAAAGTAAAGTGAAGAAGAAAAGTAAGAAAAGAAGAGTAGATTCAGTTTTTAAGTGTTGAAAATTCATGAGTTTTAAAGAGTAAGTAGTTAGTTTTAAAAGTGAAGAAGAAAAGTAAGAAAAAAAGAGTAGATTAGTTTTTAAGTGTTGAAGATTTCATGAGTTTTAAAGAGTAAGTAGTTAGTTTTAAAAGTAAAGTGAAGAAGAAAAGTAAGAAAAGAAGAGTAATTTCAGTTTTTAAGTGTTGAAGCTTTGATAAGAAAGAGTAAGTAGTTAGTTTTAAAAGTAAAGTGAAGAAGAAAAGTAAGAAAAGAAGAGTAGATTCAGTTTTTAAGTGTTGAAGATTTCATGAGTTTTAAAGAGTAAGTAGTTAGCTTTAAAAGTAAAGTGAAGAAGAAAAGTAAGAAAAGAAGAGTAATTTCAGTTTTTAAGTGTTGAAGATTTCATGAGTTTTAAAGAGTAAGTAGTTAGTTTTAAAAGTAAAGTGAAGAAGAAAAGTAAGAAAAGAAGAGTAAATTCAGTTTTTAAGTGTTGAAGCTTTGATAAGAAAGAGTAAGTAGTTAGTTTTAAAAGTAAAGTGAAGAAGAAAAGATAAAAAAAGAAGAGTAGATTCAGTTTTTAAGTGTTGAAGCTTTGATAAGAAAGAGTAAGTAGTTAGTTTTAAAAGTAAAGTGAAGAAGAAAAGATAAGAAAAGAAGAGTGATTTCATTTTTTAAGTGTTGAAGCTTTGATAAGAAAGAGTAAGTAGTTAGTTTTAAAAGTAAAGTGAAGAAGAAAAGTAAGAAAAGAAGAGTAATTTCAGTTTTTAAGTGTTGAAGCTTTGATAAGAAAAGTAAGTAGTTAGTTTTAAAAGTAAGGTGAAGAAGAAAAGTAAGAAAAGAAGAGTAGATTCAGTTTTTAAGTGTTGAAGCTTTGATAAGAAAGAGTAAGTAGTTAGTTTTTAAAGTAAAGTGAAGAAGAAAAGTAAGAAAAGAAGAGTAGATTCAGTTTTTAAGTGTTGAAGCTTTGATAAGAAAAGAGTAAGTAGTTAGTTTTAAAAGTAAAGTGAAGAAGAAAAGTAAGAAAAGAAGAGTAGATTCAGTTTTTAAGTGTTGAAAATTCATGAGTTTTAAAGATTGAGTAGTTAGTTTTAAAAGTAAAGTGAAGAAGAAAAGTAAGAAAAGAAGAGTAGATTCAGTTTTTAAGTGTTGAAGATTTCATGAGTTTTAAAGATTAAGTAGTTAGTTTTAAAAGTAAAGTGAAGAAGAAAAGTAAGAAAAGAAGAGTAATTTCAGTTTTTAAGTGTTGAAGCTTTGATAAGAAAGAGTAAGTAGTTAGTTTTAAAAGTAAAGAAGAAAAGTAAGAAAAGAAGAGTAGATTCAGTTTTTAAGTGTTGAAGCTTTCATGAGTTTTAAAGAGTAAGTAGTTAGCTTTAAAAGTAAAGAAGAAAAGTAAGAAAAGAAGAGTAGATTCAGTTTTTAAGTGTTGAAGCTTTGATAAGAAAAGAGTAAGTAGTTAGTTTTAAAAGTAAAGAAGAAAAGTAAGAAAAGAAGAGTAGATTCAGTTTTTAAGTGTTGAAGCTTTGATAAGAAAAGAGTAAGTAGTTAGTTTTAAAAGTAAAGTGAAGAAGAAAAGATAAGAAAAGAAGAGTAGATTCAGTTTTTAAGTGTTGAAGATTTGATAAGAAAAGAGTAAGTAGTTAGTTTTAAAAGTAAAGAAGAAAAGTAAGAAAAGAAGAGTAGATTCAGTTTTTAAGTGTTGAAGCTTTGATAAGAAAAGAGTAAGTAGTTAGTTTTAAAAGTAAAGAAGAAAAGTAAGAAAAGAAGAGTAGATTCAGTTTTTAAGTGTTGAAGCTTTGATAAGAAAGAGTAAGTAGTTAGTTTTAAAAGTGAAGAAGAAAAGTAAGAAAAGAAGAGTAGATTCAGTTTTTAAGTGTTGAAGCTTTGATAAGAAAGAGTAAGTAGTTAGTTTTAAAAGTAAAGAAGAAAAGTAAGAAAAGAAGAGTAGATTCAGTTTTTAAGTGTTGAAGATTTGATAAGAAAAGAGTAAGTAGTTAGTTTTAAAAGTAAGGTGAAGAAGAAAAGTAAGAAAAGAAGAGTAGATTCAGTTTTTAAGTGTTGAAGATTTCATGAGTTTTAGAGATTGACTAGTTAGTTTTAAAAGTAAAGAAGAAAAGTAAGAAAAGAAGAGTAATTTCAGTTTTTAAGTGTTGAAGCTTTGATAAGAAAGAGTAAGTAGTTAGTTTTAAAAGTAAAGAAGAAAAGTAAGAAAAGAAGAGTAGATTCAGTTTTTAAGTGTTGAAGCTTTTATAAGAAAAGAGTAAGTAGTTAGTTTTAAAAGTAAGGTGAAGAAGAAAAGTAAGAAAAGAAGAGTAGATTCAGTTTTTAAGTGTTGAAGCTTTCATGAGTTTTAGAGATTGACTAGTTAGTTTTAAAAGTAAAGAAGAAAAGTAAGAAAAGAAGAGTAATTTCAGTTTTTAAGTGTTGAAGCTTTGATAAGAAAGAGTAAGTAGTTAGTTTTAAAAGTAAAGTGAAGAAGAAAAGTAAGAAAAGAAGAGTAGATTCAGTTTTTAAGTGTTGAAGCTTTGATAAGAAAAGAGTAAGTAGTTAGTTTTAAAAGTAAAGTGAAGAAGAAAAGTAAGAAAAGAAGAGTAGATTCAGTTTTTAAGTGTTGAAGATTTCATGAGTTTTAAAGAGTAAGTAGTTAGCTTTAAAAGTAAAGTGAAGAAGAAAAGTAAGAAAAGAAGAGTAGATTCAGTTTTTAAGTGTTGAAGCTTTGATAAGAAAGAGTAAGTAGTTAGTTTTAAAAGTAAAGAAGAAAAGTAAGAAAAGAAGAGTGATTTCATTTTTTAAGTGTTGAAGCTTTGATAAGAAAGAGTAAGTGGTTAGTTTTAAAAGTAAAGAAGAAAAGTAAGAAAAGAAGAGTAGATTCAGTTTTTAAGTGTTGAAGCTTTGATAAGAAAGAGTAAGTAGTTAGTTTTAAAAGTAAAGTGAAGAAGAAAAGTAAGAAAAGAAGATAATTTCAGTTTTTAAGTGTTGAAGCTTTGATAAGAAAGAGTAAGTGGTTAGTTTTAAAAGTAAAGAAGAAAAGTAAGAAAAGAAGAGTAGATTCAGTTTTTAAGTGTTGAAGCTTTGATAAGAAAGAGTAAGTAGTTAGTTTTAAAAGTAAAGTGAAGAAGAAAAGTAAGAAAAGAAGAGTAATTTCAGTTTTTAAGTGTTGAAGCTTTGATAAGAAAAGAGTAGGTAGTTAGTTTTAAAAGTAAAGTGAAGAAGAAAAGTAAGAAAAGAAGAGTAATTTCAGTTTTTAAGTGTTGAAGCTTTGATAAGAAAGAGTAAGTAGTTAGTTTTAAAAGTGAAGAAGAAAAGTAAGAAAAGAAGAGTAGATTCAGTTTTTAAGTGTTGAAGCTTTGATAAGAAAGAGTAAGTAGTTAGTTTTAAAAGTAAAGTGAAGAAGAAAAGTAAGAAAAGAAGAGTAGATTCAGTTTTTAAGTGTTGAAGCTTTGATAAGAAAGAGTAAGTAGTTAGTTTTAAAAGTAAAGTGAAGAAGAAAAGTAAGAAAAGAAGAGTAGATTCAGTTTTTAAGTGTTGAAGCTTTGATAAGAAAGAGTAAATAGTTAGTTTTAAAAGTAAAGTGAAGAAGAAAAGTAAGAAAAGAAGAGTGATTTCAGTTTTTAAGTGTTGAAGCTTTGATAAGAAATGATTGAGTAGTTAGTTTTAAAAGTAAAGTGAAGAAGAAAAGATAAAAAAAGAAGAGTAATTTCAGTTTTTAAGTGTTGAAGCTTTGATAAGAAATGATTGAGTAGTTAGTTTTAAAAGTAAAGTGAAGAAGAAAAGTAAGAAAAGAAGAGTAATTTCAGTTTTTAAGTGTTGAAGCTTTGATAAGAAAGAGTAAGTAGTTAGTTTTAAAAGTAAGGTGAAGAAGAAAAGATAAGAAAAGAAGAGTGATTTCATTTTTTAAGTGTTGAAGCTTTGATAAGAAAGAGTAAGTAGTTAGTTTTAAAAGTAAAGTGAAGAAGAAAAGTAAGAAAAGAAGAGTAAATTCAGTTTTTAAGTGTTGAAGCTTTGATAAGAAATGATTGAGTAGTTAGTTTTAAAAGTAAAGTGAAGAAGAAAAGAAAAAAAGAAGAGTAGATTCAGTTTTTAAGTGTTGAAGCTTTGATAAGAAATGATTGAGTAGTTAGTTTTAAAAGTAAAGTGAAGAAGAAAAGTAAGAAAAGAAGAGTGATTTCATTTTTTAAGTGTTGAAGCTTTGATAAGAAAGAGTAAGTAGTTAGTTTTAAAAGTAAAGTGAAGAAGAAAAGTAAGAAAAGAAGAGTAGATTCAGTTTTTAAGTGTTGAAGCTTTGATAAGAAAGAGTAAGTAGTTAGTTTTAAAAGTAAAGTGAAGAAGAAAAGTAAGAAAAGAAGAGTAATTTCAGTTTTTAAGTGTTGAAGCTTTGATAAGAAATGATTGAGTAGTTAGTTTTAAAAGTAAAGTGAAGAAGAAAAGATAAAAAAAGAAGAGTAATTTCAGTTTTTAAGTGTTGAAGCTTTGATAAGTTATAAAGAGTAAGTAGTTAGTTTTAAAAGTAAAGTGAAGAAGAAAAGATAAGAAAAGAAGAGTAGATTCAGTTTTTAAGTGTTGAAGCTTTGATAAGAAAGAGTAAGTAGTTAGTTTTAAAAGTAAAGTGAAGAAGAAAAGTAAGAAAAGAAGAGTGATTTCAGTTTTTAAGTGTTGAAGCTTTGATAAGAAATGATTGAGTAGTTAGTTTTAAAAGTAAAGTGAAGAAGAAAAGATAAAAAAAGAAGAGTAATTTCAGTTTTTAAGTGTTGAAGCTTTGATAAGTTATAAAGAGTAAGTAGTTAGTTTTAAAAGTAAAGTGAAGAAGAAAAGATAAGAAAAGAAGAGTAATTTCAGTTTTTAAGTGTTGAAGCTTTGATAAGAAAGAGTAAGTAGTTAGTTTTAAAAGTAAAGTGAAGAAGAAAAGTAAGAAAAGAAGAGTGATTTAATTTTTTAAGTGTTGAAGCTTTGATAAGAAAGAGTAAGTAGTTAGTTTTAAAAGTAAAGTGAAGAAGAAAAGATAAAAAAAGAAGAGTAATTTCAGTTTTTAAGTGTTGAAGCTTTGATAAGAAAGAGTAAGTAGTTAGTTTTAAAAGTAAAGTGAAGAAGAAAAGTAAGAAAAGAAGAGTGATTTCATTTTTTAAGTGTTGAAGCTTTGATAAGAAAGAGTAAGTAGTTAGTTTTAAAAGTAAAGTGAAGAAGAAAAGTAAGAAAAGAAGAGTAGATTCAGTTTTTAAGTGTTGAAGCTTTGATAAGTAATAAAGAGTAAGTAGTTAGTTTTAAAAGTAAAGTGAAGAAGAAAAGATAAAAAAAGAAGAGTAATTTCAGTTTTTAAGTGTTGAAGCTTTGATAAGAAAGAGTAAGTAGTTAGTTTTAAAAGTAAAGTGAAGAAGAAAAGTAAGAAAAGAAGAGTAGATTCAGTTTTTAAGTGTTGAAGCTTTGATAAGAAAGAGTAAATAGTTAGTTTTAAAAGTAAAGTGAAGAAGAAAAGTAAGAAAAGAAGAGTGATTTCATTTTTTAAGTGTTGAAGCTTTGATAAGTAAGAGTAAGTAGTTAGTTTTAAAAGTAAAGTGAAGAAGAAAAGATAAAAAAAGAAGAGTAATTTCAGTTTTTAAGTGTTGAAGCTTTGATAAGAAAGAGTAAGTAGTTAGTTTTAAAAGTAAAGTGAAGAAGAAAAGATAAGAAAAGAAGAGTGATTTCATTTTTTAAGTGTTGAAGCTTTGATAAGAAAGAGTAAGTAGTTAGTTTTAAAAGTAAAGTGAAGAAGAAAAGTAAGAAAAGAAGAGTAGATTCAGTTTTTAAGTGTTGAAGCTTTGATAAGTAATAAAGAGTAAGTAGTTAGTTTTAAAAGTAAAGTGAAGAAGAAAAGATAAAAAAAGAAGAGTAATTTCAGTTTTTAAGTGTTGAAGCTTTGATAAGAAATGATTGAGTAGTTAGTTTTAAAAGTAAAGTGAAGAAGAAAAGAAATAAAGAAGAGTAGATTCAGTTTTTAAGTGTTGAAGCTTTGATAAGTAATAAAGAGTAAGTAGTTAGTTTTAAAAGTAAAGTGAAGAAGAAAAGTAAGAAAAGAAGAGTAATTTCAGTTTTTAAGTGTTGAAGCTTTGATAAGTTATAAAGAGTAAGTAGTTAGTTTTAAAAGTAAAGTGAAGAAGAAAAGTAAGAAAAGAAGAGTAGATTCAGTTTTTAAGTGTTGAAGCTTTGATAAGAAATGATTGAGTAGTTAGTTTTAAAAGTAAAGTGAAGAAGAAAAGAAATAAAGAAGAGTAGATTCAGTTTTTAAGTGTTGAAGCTTTGATAAGAAAGAGTAAGTAGTTAGTTTTAAAAGTAAAGTGAAGAAGAAAAGTAAGAAAAGAAGAGTAATTTCATTTTTTAAGTGTTGAAGCTTTGATAAGAAAGAGTAAGTAGTTAGTTTTAAAAGTAAAGTGAAGAAGAAAAGTAAGAAAAGAAGAGTGATTTCATTTTTTAAGTGTTGAAGCTTTGATAAGAAAGAGTAAGTAGTTAGTTTTAAAAGTAAAGTGAAGAAGAAAAGTAAGAAAAGAAGATAATTTCAGTTTTTAAGTGTTGAAGCTTTGATAAGAAATGATTGAGTAGTTAGTTTTAAAAGTAAAGTGAAGAAGAAAAGAAAAAAAGAAGAGTAGATTCAGTTTTTAAGTGTTGAAGCTTTGATAAGAAATGATTGAGTAGTTAGTTTTAAAAGTAAAGTGAAGAAGAAAAGAAAAAAAGAAGAGTAGATTCAGTTTTTAAGTGTTGAAGCTTTGATAAGAAAGAGTAAATAGTTA
Source organism: Loxodes magnus (assembly GCA_946699065.1). NCBI lineage: Eukaryota > Ciliophora > Karyorelictea > Loxodida > Loxodidae > Loxodes > Loxodes magnus. Next base: position 25,879 of record CAMPDV010004254.1, on the reverse strand, counting down.
GTTTTAAAAGTAAAGTGAAGAAGAAAAGTAAGAAAAGAAGAGTAGATTCAGTTTTTAAGTGTTGAAGCTTTGATAAGAAAAGAGTAAGTAGTTAGTTTTAAAAGTAAAGTGAAGAAGAAAAGTAAGAAAAGAAGAGTAGATTCAGTTTTTAAGTGTTGAAGCTTTGATAAGAAATGATTGAGTAGTTAGTTTTAAAAGTAAAGTGAAGAAGAAAAGAAATAAAGAAGAGTGATTTCAGTTTTTAAGTGTTGAAGCTTTGATAAGAAATGATTGAGTAGTTAGTTTTAAAAGTAAAGTGAAGAAGAAAAGTAAGAAAAGAAGAGTGATTTCATTTTTTAAGTGTTGAAGCTTTGATAAGAAAGAGTAAGTAGTTAGTTTTAAAAGTAAAGTGAAGAAGAAAAGTAAGAAAAGAAGAGTAGATTCAGTTTTTAAGTGTTGAAGCTTTGATAAGAAAGAGTAAATAGTTAGTTTTAAAAGTAAAGTGAAGAAGAAAAGTAAGAAAAGAAGAGTGATTTCATTTTTTAAGTGTTGAAGCTTTGATAAGTAAGAGTAAGTAGTTAGTTTTAAAAGTAAAGTGAAGAAGAAAAGATAAAAAAAGAAGAGTAATTTCAGTTTTTAAGTGTTGAAGCTTTGATAAGAAAGAGTAAGTAGTTAGTTTTAAAAGTAAAGTGAAGAAGAAAAGATAAGAAAAGAAGAGTGATTTCATTTTTTAAGTGTTGAAGCTTTGATAAGAAAGAGTAAGTAGTTAGTTTTAAAAGTAAAGTGAAGAAGAAAAGTAAGAAAAGAAGAGTAGATTCAGTTTTTAAGTGTTGAAGCTTTGATAAGTAATAAAGAGTAAGTAGTTAGTTTTAAAAGTAAAGTGAAGAAGAAAAGATAAAAAAAGAAGAGTAATTTCAGTTTTTAAGTGTTGAAGCTTTGATAAGAAATGATTGAGTAGTTAGTTTTAAAAGTAAAGTGAAGAAGAAAAGAAATAAAGAAGAGTAGATTCAGTTTTTAAGTGTTGAAGCTTTGATAAGTAATAAAGAGTAAGTAGTTAGTTTTAAAAGTAAAGTGAAGAAGAAAAGTAAGAAAAGAAGAGTAATTTCAGTTTTTAAGTGTTGAAGCTTTGATAAGTTATAAAGAGTAAGTAGTTAGTTTTAAAAGTAAAGTGAAGAAGAAAAGTAAGAAAAGAAGAGTAGATTCAGTTTTTAAGTGTTGAAGCTTTGATAAGAAATGATTGAGTAGTTAGTTTTAAAAGTAAAGTGAAGAAGAAAAGAAATAAAGAAGAGTGATTTCATTTTTTAAGTGTTGAAGCTTTGATAAGTAATAAAGAGTAAGTAGTTAGTTTTAAAAGTAAAGTGAAGAAGAAAAGAAAAAAAGAAGAGTAGATTCAGTTTTTAAGTGTTGAAGCTTTGATAAGAAATGATTGAGTAGTTAGTTTTAAAAGTAAAGTGAAGAAGAAAAGTAAGAAAAGAAGATAATTTCAGTTTTTAAGTGTTGAAGCTTTGATAAGAAATGATTGAGTAGTTAGTTTTAAAAGTAAAGTGAAGAAGAAAAGAAAAAAAGAAGAGTAGATTCAGTTTTTAAGTGTTGAAGCTTTGATAAGAAATGATTGAGTAGTTAGTTTTAAAAGTAAAGTGAAGAAGAAAAGAAAAAAAGAAGAGTAGATTCAGTTTTTAAGTGTTGAAGCTTTGATAAGAAATGATTGAGTAGTTAGTTTTAAAAGTAAAGTGAAGAAGAAAAGTAAGAAAAGAAGAGTAGATTCAGTTTTTAAGTGTTGAAGCTTTGATAAGAAATGATTGAGTAGTTAGTTTTAAAAGTAAAGTGAAGAAGAAAAGAAATAAAGAAGAGTGATTTAAGTTTTTAAGTGTTGAAGCTTTGATAAGAAAGAGTAAGTAGTTAGTTTTAAAAGTAAAGTGAAGAAGAAAAGTAAGAAAAGAAGAGTAGATTCAGTTTTTAAGTGTTGAAGCTTTGATAAGAAAGAGTAAATAGTTAGTTTTAAAAGTAAAGTGAAGAAGAAAAGATAAAAAAAGAAGAGTAATTTCAGTTTTTAAGTGTTGAAGCTTTGATAAGAAAAGAGTAAGTAGTTAGTTTTAAAAGTAAAGTGAAGAAGAAAAGTAAGAAAAGAAGAGTAGATTCAGTTTTTAAGTGTTGAAGCTTTGATAAGAAATGATTGAGTAGTTAGTTTTAAAAGTAAAGTGAAGAAGAAAAGATAAAAAAAGAAGAGTGATTTCAGTTTTTAAGTGTTGAAGCTTTGATAAGTAAGAGTAAGTAGTTAGTTTTAAAAGTAAAGTGAAGAAGAAAAGTAAGAAAAGAAGAGTAATTTCAGTTTTTAAGTGTTGAAGCTTTGATAAGAAAGAGTAAGTAGTTAGTTTTAAAAGTAAAGTGAAGAAGAAAAGTAAGAAAAGAAGAGTAGATTCAGTTTTTAAGTGTTGAAGCTTTGATAAGAAATGATTGAGTAGTTAGTTTTAAAAGTAAAGTGAAGAAGAAAAGAAATAAAGAAGAGTAGATTCAGTTTTTAAGTGTTGAAGCTTTGATAAGAAAGAGTAAGTAGTTAGTTTTAAAAGTAAAGTGAAGAAGAAAAGATAAGAAAAGAAGAGTGATTTCATTTTTTAAGTGTTGAAGCTTTGATAAGAAAGAGTAAGTAGTTAGTTTTAAAAGTAAAGTGAAGAAGAAAAGTAAGAAAAGAAGAGTGATTTCATTTTTTAAGTGTTGAAGCTTTGATAAGAAAGAGTAAGTAGTTAGTTTTAAAAGTAAAGTGAAGAAGAAAAGTAAGAAAAGAAGAGTAATTTCATTTTTTGAGTGTTGAAGCTTTGATAAGAAAGAGTAAGTAGTTAGTTTTAAAAGTAAAGTGAAGAAGAAAAGTAAGAAAAGAAGAGTAATTTCAGTTTTTAAGTGTTGAAGCTTTGATAAGAAAGAGTAAGTAGTTAGTTTTAAAAGTAAAGTGAAGAAGAAAAGAAATAAAGAAGAGTAGATTCAGTTTTTAAGTGTTGAAGCTTTGATAAGAAAGAGTAAGTAGTTAGTCTTAAAAGTAAAGTGAAGAAGAAAAGATAAGAAAAGAAGAGTAATTTCATTTTTTAAGTGTTGAAGCTTTGATAAGAAAGAGTAAGTAGTTAGTTTTAAAAGTAAAGTGAAGAAGAAAAGTAAGAAAAGAAGAGTAGATTCAGTTTTTAAGTGTTGAAGCTTTGATAAGAAAGAGTAAATAGTTAGTTTTAAAAGTAAAGTGAAGAAGAAAAGTAAGAAAAGAAGAGTAGATTCAGTTTTTAAGTGTTGAAGCTTTGATAAGAAAGAGTAAATAGTTAGTTTTAAAAGTAAAGTGAAGAAGAAAAGTAAGAAAAGAAGAGTGATTTCATTTTTTAAGTGTTGAAGCTTTGATAAGAAATGATTGAGTAGTTAGTTTTAAAAGTAAAGTGAAGAAGAAAAGATAAAAAAAGAAGAGTGATTTCAGTTTTTAAGTGTTGAAGCTTTGATAAGTAAGAGTAAGTAGTTAGTTTTAAAAGTAAAGTGAAGAAGAAAAGTAAGAAAAGAAGAGTAATTTCAGTTTTTAAGTGTTGAAGCTTTGATAAGAAAGAGTAAGTAGTTAGTTTTAAAAGTAAAGTGAAGAAGAAAAGTAAGAAAAGAAGAGTAGATTCAGTTTTTAAGTGTTGAAGCTTTGATAAGAAAGAGTAAGTAGTTAGTTTTAAAAGTAAAGTGAAGAAGAAAAGTAAGAAAAGAAGAGTAGATTCAGTTTTTAAGTGTTGAAGCTTTGATAAGAAAGAGTAAATAGTTAGTTTTAAAAGTAAAGTGAAGAAGAAAAGATAAAAAAAGAAGAGTGATTTCAGTTTTTAAGTGTTGAAGCTTTGATAAGTAAGAGTAAGTAGTTAGTTTTAAAAGTAAAGTGAAGAAGAAAAGTAAGAAAAGAAGAGTAATTTCAGTTTTTAAGTGTTGAAGCTTTGATAAGAAAGAGTAAGTAGTTAGTTTTAAAAGTAAAGTGAAGAAGAAAAGTAAGAAAAGAAGAGTAATTTCAGTTTTTAAGTGTTGAAGCTTTGATAAGAAAGAGTAAGTAGTTAGTTTTAAAAGTAAAGTGAAGAAGAAAAGTAAGAAAATAAGAGTAGATTCAGTTTTTAAGTGTTGAAGCTTTGATAAGAAAGAGTAAGTAGTTAGTTTTAAAAGTAAAGTGAAGAAGAAAAGATAAGAAAAGAAGAGTAATTTCAGTTTTTAAGTGTTGAAGCTTTGATAAGAAAGAGTAAGTAGTTAGTTTTAAAAGTAAAGTGAAGAAGAAAAGATAAAAAAAGAAGAGTAATATCAGTTTTTAAGTGTTGAAGCTTTGATAAGTTATAAAGAGTAAGTAGTTAGTTTTAAAAGTAAAGTGAAGAAGAAAAGTAAGAAAAGAAGAGTAATTTCAGTTTTTAAGTGTTGAAGCTTTGATAAGAAATGATTGAGTAGTTAGTTTTAAAAGTAAAGTGAAGAAGAAAAGAAAAAAAGAAGAGTAGATTCAGTTTTTAAGTGTTGAAGCTTTGATAAGAAATGATTGAGTAGTTAGTTTTAAAAGTAAAGTGAAGAAGAAAAGTAAGAAAAGAAGAGTAGATTCAGTTTTTAAGTGTTGAAGCTTTGATAAGAAAGAGTAAATAGTTAGTTTTAAAAGTAAAGTGAAGAAGAAAAGATAAAAAAAGAAGAGTAATTTCAGTTTTTAAGTGTTGAAGCTTTGATAAGAAAAGAGTAAGTAGTTAGTTTTAAAAGTAAAGTGAAGAAGAAAAGTAAGAAAAGAAGAGTAGATTCAGTTTTTAAGTGTTGAAGCTTTGATAAGAAATGATTGAGTAGTTAGTTTTAAAAGTAAAGTGAAGAAGAAAAGAAATAAAGAAGAGTGATTTCAGTTTTTAAGTGTTGAAGCTTTGATAAGAAATGATTGAGTAGTTAGTTTTAAAAGTAAAGTGAAGAAGAAAAGTAAGAAAAGAAGAGTGATTTCAGTTTTTAAGTGTTGAAGCTTTGATAAGAAATGATTGAGTAGTTAGTTTTAAAAGTAAAGTGAAGAAGAAAAGAAATAAAGAAGAGTGATTTCAGTTTTTAAGTGTTGAAGCTTTGATAAGAAATGATTGAGTAGTTAGTTTTAAAAGTAAAGTGAAGAAGAAAAGTAAGAAAAGAAGAGTGATTTCAGTTTTTAAGTGTTGAAGCTTTGATAAGAAATGATTGAGTAGTTAGTTTTAAAAGTAAAGTGAAGAAGAAAAGAAATAAAGAAGAGTAATTTCAGTTTTTAAGTGTTGAAGCTTTGATAAGAAAGAGTAAGTAGTTAGTTTTAAAAGTAAAGTGAAGAAGAAAAGTAAGAAAATAAGAGTAGATTCAGTTTTTAAGTGTTGAAGCTTTGATAAGAAAGAGTAAGTAGTTAGTCTTAAAAGTAAAGTGAAGAAGAAAAGTAAGAAAAGAAGAGTGATTTCATTTTTTAAGTGTTGAAGCTTTGATAAGAAAGAGTAAGTAGTTAGTTTTAAAAGTAAAGTGAAGAAGAAAAGTAAGAAAAGAAGAGTAGATTCAGTTTTTAAGTGTTGAAGCTTTGATAAGAAAGAGTAAATAGTTAGTTTTAAAAGTAAAGTGAAGAAGAAAAGAAATAAAGAAGAGTAATTTCAGTTTTTAAGTGTTGAAGCTTTGATAAGAAAGAGTAAGTAGTTAGTCTTAAAAGTAAAGTGAAGAAGAAAAGTAAGAAAAGAAGAGTAGATTCAGTTTTTAAGTGTTGAAGCTTTGATAAGAAAGAGTAAGTAGTTAGTCTTAAAAGTAAAGTGAAGAAGAAAAGTAAGAAAAGAAGAGTGATTTCATTTTTTAAGTGTTGAAGCTTTGATAAGAAAGAGTAAGTAGTTAGTTTTAAAAGTAAAGTGAAGAAGAAAAGTAAGAAAAGAAGAGTAGATTCAGTTTTTAAGTGTTGAAGCTTTGATAAGAAAGAGTAAATAGTTAGTTTTAAAAGTAAAGTGAAGAAGAAAAGTAAGAAAAGAAGAGTAGATTCAGTTTTTAAGTGTTGAAGCTTTGATAAGAAAGAGTAAATAGTTAGTTTTAAAAGTAAAGTGAAGAAGAAAAGTAAGAAAAGAAGAGTGATTTCATTTTTTAAGTGTTGAAGCTTTGATAAGAAATGATTGAGTAGTTAGTTTTAAAAGTAAAGTGAAGAAGAAAAGATAAAAAAAGAAGAGTGATTTCAGTTTTTAAGTGTTGAAGCTTTGATAAGTAAGAGTAAGTAGTTAGTTTTAAAAGTAAAGTGAAGAAGAAAAGTAAGAAAAGAAGAGTAATTTCAGTTTTTAAGTGTTGAAGCTTTGATAAGAAAGAGTAAGTAGTTAGTTTTAAAAGTAAAGTGAAGAAGAAAAGTAAGAAAAGAAGAGTAGATTCAGTTTTTAAGTGTTGAAGCTTTGATAAGAAAGAGTAAGTAGTTAGTTTTAAAAGTAAAGTGAAGAAGAAAAGTAAGAAAAGAAGAGTAGATTCAGTTTTTAAGTGTTGAAGCTTTGATAAGAAAGAGTAAATAGTTAGTTTTAAAAGTAAAGTGAAGAAGAAAAGATAAAAAAAGAAGAGTGATTTCAGTTTTTAAGTGTTGAAGCTTTGATAAGTAAGAGTAAGTAGTTAGTTTTAAAAGTAAAGTGAAGAAGAAAAGTAAGAAAAGAAGAGTAATTTCAGTTTTTAAGTGTTGAAGCTTTGATAAGAAAGAGTAAGTAGTTAGTTTTAAAAGTAAAGTGAAGAAGAAAAGTAAGAAAAGAAGAGTAATTTCAGTTTTTAAGTGTTGAAGCTTTGATAAGAAAGAGTAAGTAGTTAGTTTTAAAAGTAAAGTGAAGAAGAAAAGTAAGAAAATAAGAGTAGATTCAGTTTTTAAGTGTTGAAGCTTTGATAAGAAAGAGTAAGTAGTTAGTTTTAAAAGTAAAGTGAAGAAGAAAAGATAAGAAAAGAAGAGTAATTTCAGTTTTTAAGTGTTGAAGCTTTGATAAGAAAGAGTAAGTAGTTAGTTTTAAAAGTAAAGTGAAGAAGAAAAGTAAGAAAAGAAGAGTGATTTCATTTTTTAAGTGTTGAAGCTTTGATAAGAAAGAGTAAGTAGTTAGTTTTAAAAGTAAAGTGAAGAAGAAAAGTAAGAAAAGAAGAGTAGATTCAGTTTTTAAGTGTTGAAGCTTTGATAAGAAAGAGTAAATAGTTAGTTTTAAAAGTAAAGTGAAGAAGAAAAGATAAAAAAAGAAGAGTGATTTCAGTTTTTAAGTGTTGAAGCTTTGATAAGTAAGAGTAAGTAGTTAGTTTTAAAAGTAAAGTGAAGAAGAAAAGTAAGAAAAGAAGAGTAGATTCAGTTTTTAAGTGTTGAAGCTTTGATAAGAAAGAGTAAGTAGTTAGTCTTAAAAGTAAAGTGAAGAAGAAAAGTAAGAAAAGAAGAGTGATTTCATTTTTTAAGTGTTGAAGCTTTGATAAGAAAGAGTAAGTAGTTAGTTTTAAAAGTAAAGTGAAGAAGAAAAGTAAGAAAATAAGAGTAGATTCAGTTTTTAAGTGTTGAAGCTTTGATAAGAAAGAGTAAGTAGTTAGTTTTAAAAGTAAAGTGAAGAAGAAAAGATAAGAAAAGAAGAGTAATTTCAGTTTTTAAGTGTTGAAGCTTTGATAAGAAAGAGTAAGTAGTTAGTTTTAAAAGTAAAGTGAAGAAGAAAAGTAAGAAAATAAGAGTAGATTCAGTTTTTAAGTGTTGAAGCTTTGATAAGAAAGAGTAAGTAGTTAGTTTTAAAAGTAAAGTGAAGAAGAAAAGATAAGAAAAGAAGAGTAATTTCAGTTTTTAAGTGTTGAAGCTTTGATAAGAAAGAGTAAGTAGTTAGTTTTAAAAGTAAAGTGAAGAAGAAAAGATAAAAAAAGAAGAGTAATATCAGTTTTTAAGTGTTGAAGCTTTGATAAGTTATAAAGAGTAAGTAGTTAGTTTTAAAAGTAAAGTGAAGAAGAAAAGTAAGAAAAGAAGAGTAATTTCAGTTTTTAAGTGTTGAAGCTTTGATAAGAAATGATTGAGTAGTTAGTTTTAAAAGTAAAGTGAAGAAGAAAAGAAAAAAAGAAGAGTAGATTCAGTTTTTAAGTGTTGAAGCTTTGATAAGAAATGATTGAGTAGTTAGTTTTAAAAGTAAAGTGAAGAAGAAAAGTAAGAAAAGAAGAGTAGATTCAGTTTTTAAGTGTTGAAGCTTTGATAAGAAAGAGTAAATAGTTAGTTTTAAAAGTAAAGTGAAGAAGAAAAGATAAAAAAAGAAGAGTAATTTCAGTTTTTAAGTGTTGAAGCTTTGATAAGAAAAGAGTAAGTAGTTAGTTTTAAAAGTAAAGTGAAGAAGAAAAGTAAGAAAAGAAGAGTAGATTCAGTTTTTAAGTGTTGAAGCTTTGATAAGAAATGATTGAGTAGTTAGTTTTAAAAGTAAAGTGAAGAAGAAAAGAAATAAAGAAGAGTGATTTCAGTTTTTAAGTGTTGAAGCTTTGATAAGAAATGATTGAGTAGTTAGTTTTAAAAGTAAAGTGAAGAAGAAAAGTAAGAAAAGAAGAGTGATTTCAGTTTTTAAGTGTTGAAGCTTTGATAAGAAATGATTGAGTAGTTAGTTTTAAAAGTAAAGTGAAGAAGAAAAGTAAGAAAAGAAGAGTAGATTCAGTTTTTAAGTGTTGAAGCTTTGATAAGTAATAAAGATTGAGTAGTTAGTTTTAAAAGTAAAGTGAAGAAGAAAAGTAAGAAAAGAAGAGTAGATTCAGTTTTTAAGTGTTGAAGCTTTGATAAGTAATAAAGATTGAGTAGTTAGTTTTAAAAGTAAAGTGAAGAAGAAAAGTAAGAAAAGAAGAGTAGATTCAGTTTTTAAGTGTTGAAGCTTTGATAAGAAAGAGTAAGTAGTTAGTTTTAAAAGTAAAGTGAAGAAGAAAAGAAATAAAAGAAGAGTAGATTCAGTTTTTAAGTGTTGAACTTTGATAAGAAAGAGTAAGTAGTTAGTTTTAAAAGTAAAGTGAAGAAGAAAGTAAGAAAAGAAGAGTGATTTCAGTTTTTAAGTGTTGAAGCTTTGATAAGAAAAGATTGAGTAGTTAGTTTTAAAAGTAAAGTGAAGAAGAAAAGTAAGAAAAGAAGATTAGATTCAGTTTTTAAGTGTTGAAGCTTTGATAAGAAAGAGTAAGTAGTTAGTTTTAAAAGTAAAGTGAAGAAGAAAAGTAAGAAAAGAAGAGTAGATTCAGTTTTTAAGTGTTGAAGCTTTGATAAGAAAGAGTAAGTAGTTAGTCTTAAAAGTAAAGTGAAGAAGAAAAGTAAGAAAAGAAGAGTGATTTCATTTTTTAAGTGTTGAAGCTTTGATAAGAAAGAGTAAGTAGTTAGTTTTAAAAGTAAAGTGAAGAAGAAAAGTAAGAAAATAAGAGTAGATTCAGTTTTTAAGTGTTGAAGCTTTGATAAGAAAGAGTAAGTAGTTAGTTTTAAAAGTAAAGTGAAGAAGAAAAGATAAGAAAAGAAGAGTAATTTCAGTTTTTAAGTGTTGAAGCTTTGATAAGAAAGAGTAAGTAGTTAGTTTTAAAAGTAAAGTGAAGAAGAAAAGTAAGAAAATAAGAGTAGATTCAGTTTTTAAGTGTTGAAGCTTTGATAAGAAAGAGTAAGTAGTTAGTTTTAAAAGTAAAGTGAAGAAGAAAAGATAAGAAAAGAAGAGTAATTTCAGTTTTTAAGTGTTGAAGCTTTGATAAGAAAGAGTAAGTAGTTAGTTTTAAAAGTAAAGTGAAGAAGAAAAGATAAAAAAAGAAGAGTAATATCAGTTTTTAAGTGTTGAAGCTTTGATAAGTTATAAAGAGTAAGTAGTTAGTTTTAAAAGTAAAGTGAAGAAGAAAAGTAAGAAAAGAAGAGTAATTTCAGTTTTTAAGTGTTGAAGCTTTGATAAGAAATGATTGAGTAGTTAGTTTTAAAAGTAAAGTGAAGAAGAAAAGAAAAAAAGAAGAGTAGATTCAGTTTTTAAGTGTTGAAGCTTTGATAAGAAATGATTGAGTAGTTAGTTTTAAAAGTAAAGTGAAGAAGAAAAGATAAGAAAAGAAGAGTAATTTCAGTTTTTAAGTGTTGAAGCTTTGATAAGAAAGAGTAAGTAGTTAGTTTTAAAAGTAAAGTGAAGAAGAAAAGTAAGAAAAGAAGAGTGATTTCATTTTTTAAGTGTTGAAGCTTTGATAAGAAAGAGTAAGTAGTTAGTTTTAAAAGTAAAGTGAAGAAGAAAAGTAAGAAAAGAAGAGTAGATTCAGTTTTTAAGTGTTGAAGCTTTGATAAGAAAGAGTAAATAGTTAGTTTTAAAAGTAAAGTGAAGAAGAAAAGATAAAAAAAGAAGAGTGATTTCAGTTTTTAAGTGTTGAAGCTTTGATAAGTAAGAGTAAGTAGTTAGTTTTAAAAGTAAAGTGAAGAAGAAAAGTAAGAAAAGAAGAGTAGATTCAGTTTTTAAGTGTTGAAGCTTTGATAAGAAAGAGTAAGTAGTTAGTCTTAAAAGTAAAGTGAAGAAGAAAAGATAAGAAAAGAAGAGTAATTTCAGTTTTTAAGTGTTGAAGCTTTGATAAGAAAGAGTAAGTAGTTAGTTTTAAAAGTAAAGTGAAGAAGAAAAGATAAAAAAAGAAGAGTAATATCAGTTTTTAAGTGTTGAAGCTTTGATAAGTTATAAAGAGTAAGTAGTTAGTTTTAAAAGTAAAGTGAAGAAGAAAAGTAAGAAAAGAAGAGTAATTTCAGTTTTTAAGTGTTGAAGCTTTGATAAGAAATGATTGAGTAGTTAGTTTTAAAAGTAAAGTGAAGAAGAAAAGAAAAAAAGAAGAGTAGATTCAGTTTTTAAGTGTTGAAGCTTTGATAAGAAATGATTGAGTAGTTAGTTTTAAAAGTAAAGTGAAGAAGAAAAGTAAGAAAAGAAGAGTAGATTCAGTTTTTAAGTGTTGAAGCTTTGATAAGAAAGAGTAAATAGTTAGTTTTAAAAGTAAAGTGAAGAAGAAAAGATAAAAAAAGAAGAGTAATTTCAGTTTTTAAGTGTTGAAGCTTTGATAAGAAAAGAGTAAGTAGTTAGTTTTAAAAGTAAAGTGAAGAAGAAAAGTAAGAAAAGAAGAGTAGATTCAGTTTTTAAGTGTTGAAGCTTTGATAAGAAATGATTGAGTAGTTAGTTTTAAAAGTAAAGTGAAGAAGAAAAGAAATAAAGAAGAGTGATTTCAGTTTTTAAGTGTTGAAGCTTTGATAAGAAATGATTGAGTAGTTAGTTTTAAAAGTAAAGTGAAGAAGAAAAGTAAGAAAAGAAGAGTGATTTCAGTTTTTAAGTGTTGAAGCTTTGATAAGAAATGATTGAGTAGTTAGTTTTAAAAGTAAAGTGAAGAAGAAAAGAAATAAAGAAGAGTGATTTCAGTTTTTAAGTGTTGAAGCTTTGATAAGAAATGATTGAGTAGTTAGTTTTAAAAGTAAAGTGAAGAAGAAAAGTAAGAAAAGAAGAGTGATTTCAGTTTTTAAGTGTTGAAGCTTTGATAAGAAATGATTGAGTAGTTAGTTTTAAAAGTAAAGTGAAGAAGAAAAGTAAGAAAAGAAGAGTAATTTCAGTTTTTAAGTGTTGAAGCTTTGATAAGAAAGAGTAAATAGTTAGTTTTAAAAGTAAAGTGAAGAAGAAAAGTAAGAAAAGAAGAGTGATTTCATTTTTTAAGTGTTGAAGCTTTGATAAGAAAGAGTAAGTAGTTAGTTTTAAAAGTAAAGTGAAGAAGAAAAGATAAAAAAAGAAGAGTAATTTCAGTTTTTAAGTGTTGAAGCTTTGATAAGAAAGAGTAAGTAGTTAGTTTTAAAAGTAAAGTGAAGAAGAAAAGTAAGAAAAGAAGAGTAGATTCAGTTTTTAAGTGTTGAAGCTTTGATAAGAAATGATTGAGTAGTTAGTTTTAAAAGTAAAGTGAAGAAGAAAAGATAAAAAAAGAAGAGTAATTTCAGTTTTTAAGTGTTGAAGCTTTGATAAGAAAAGAGTAAGTAGTTAGTTTTAAAAGTAAAGTGAAGAAGAAAAGTAAGAAAAGAAGAGTAGATTCAGTTTTTAAGTGTTGAAGCTTTGATAAGAAATGATTGAGTAGTTAGTTTTAAAAGTAAAGTGAAGAAGAAAAGAAATAAAGAAGAGTGATTTCAGTTTTTAAGTGTTGAAGCTTTGATAAGAAATGATTGAGTAGTTAGTTTTAAAAGTAAAGTGAAGAAGAAAAGTAAGAAAAGAAGAGTGATTTCAGTTTTTAAGTGTTGAAGCTTTGATAAGAAAGAGTAAGTAGTTAGTTTTCAAAGTAAAGTGAAGAAGAAAAGTAAGAAAAGAAGAGTAATTTCAGTTTTTAAGTGTTGAAGCTTTGATAAGAAAGAGTAAATAGTTAGTTTTAAAAGTAAAGTGAAGAAGAAAAGTAAGAAAAGAAGAGTGATTTCATTTTTTAAGTGTTGAAGCTTTGATAAGTAAGAGTAAGTAGTTAGTTTTAAAAGTAAAGTGAAGAAGAAAAGTAAGAAAAGAAGAGTAATTTCAGTTTTTAAGTGTTGAAGCTTTGATAAGAAAGAGTAAGTAGTTAGTTTTAAAAGTAAAGTGAAGAAGAAAAGTAAGAAAATAAGAGTAGATTCAGTTTTTAAGTGTTGAAGCTTTGATAAGAAAGAGTAAGTAGTTAGTTTTAAAAGTAAAGTGAAGAAGAAAAGATAAGAAAAGAAGAGTAATTTCAGTTTTTAAGTGTTGAAGCTTTGATAAGAAAGAGTAAGTAGTTAGTTTTAAAAGTAAAGTGAAGAAGAAAAGTAAGAAAAGAAGAGTAATTTCAGTTTTTAAGTGTTGAAGCTTTGATAAGTTATAAAGAGTAAGTAGTTAGTTTTAAAAGTAAAGTGAAGAAGAAAAGTAAGAAAAGAAGAGTGATTTCATTTTTTAAGTGTTGAAGCTTTGATAAGAAAGAGTAAGTAGTTAGTTTTAAAAGTAAAGTGAAGAAGAAAAGTAAGAAAAGAAGAGTAGATTCAGTTTTTAAGTGTTGAAGCTTTGATAAGAAAGAGTAAATAGTTAGTTTTAAAAGTAAAGTGAAGAAGAAAAGATAAAAAAAGAAGAGTGATTTCAGTTTTTAAGTGTTGAAGCTTTGATAAGTAAGAGTAAGTAGTTAGTTTTAAAAGTAAAGTGAAGAAGAAAAGTAAGAAAAGAAGAGTAGATTCAGTTTTTAAGTGTTGAAGCTTTGATAAGAAAGAGTAAGTAGTTAGTCTTAAAAGTAAAGTGAAGAAGAAAAGTAAGAAAAGAAGAGTGATTTCATTTTTTAAGTGTTGAAGCTTTGATAAGAAAGAGTAAGTAGTTAGTTTTAAAAGTAAAGTGAAGAAGAAAAGTAAGAAAATAAGAGTAGATTCAGTTTTTAAGTGTTGAAGCTTTGATAAGAAAGAGTAAGTAGTTAGTTTTAAAAGTAAAGTGAAGAAGAAAAGATAAGAAAAGAAGAGTAATTTCAGTTTTTAAGTGTTGAAGCTTTGATAAGAAAGAGTAAGTAGTTAGTTTTAAAAGTAAAGTGAAGAAGAAAAGTAAGAAAATAAGAGTAGATTCAGTTTTTAAGTGTTGAAGCTTTGATAAGAAAGAGTAAGTAGTTAGTTTTAAAAGTAAAGTGAAGAAGAAAAGATAAGAAAAGAAGAGTAATTTCAGTTTTTAAGTGTTGAAGCTTTGATAAGAAAGAGTAAGTAGTTAGTTTTAAAAGTAAAGTGAAGAAGAAAAGATAAAAAAAGAAGAGTAATATCAGTTTTTAAGTGTTGAAGCTTTGATAAGTTATAAAGAGTAAGTAGTTAGTTTTAAAAGTAAAGTGAAGAAGAAAAGTAAGAAAAGAAGAGTAATTTCAGTTTTTAAGTGTTGAAGCTTTGATAAGAAATGATTGAGTAGTTAGTTTTAAAAGTAAAGTGAAGAAGAAAAGAAAAAAAGAAGAGTAGATTCAGTTTTTAAGTGTTGAAGCTTTGATAAGAAATGATTGAGTAGTTAGTTTTAAAAGTAAAGTGAAGAAGAAAAGTAAGAAAAGAAGAGTAGATTCAGTTTTTAAGTGTTGAAGCTTTGATAAGAAAGAGTAAATAGTTAGTTTTAAAAGTAAAGTGAAGAAGAAAAGATAAAAAAAGAAGAGTAATTTCAGTTTTTAAGTGTTGAAGCTTTGATAAGAAAAGAGTAAGTAGTTAGTTTTAAAAGTAAAGTGAAGAAGAAAAGTAAGAAAAGAAGAGTAGATTCAGTTTTTAAGTGTTGAAGCTTTGATAAGAAATGATTGAGTAGTTAGTTTTAAAAGTAAAGTGAAGAAGAAAAGAAATAAAGAAGAGTGATTTCAGTTTTTAAGTGTTGAAGCTTTGATAAGAAATGATTGAGTAGTTAGTTTTAAAAGTAAAGTGAAGAAGAAAAGTAAGAAAAGAAGAGTGATTTCAGTTTTTAAGTGTTGAAGCTTTGATAAGAAATGATTGAGTAGTTAGTTTTAAAAGTAAAGTGAAGAAGAAAAGAAATAAAGAAGAGTGATTTCAGTTTTTAAGTGTTGAAGCTTTGATAAGAAATGATTGAGTAGTTAGTTTTAAAAGTAAAGTGAAGAAGAAAAGTAAGAAAAGAAGAGTGATTTCAGTTTTTAAGTGTTGAAGCTTTGATAAGAAAGAGTAAGTAGTTAGTTTTAAAAGTAAAGTGAAGAAGAAAAGTAAGAAAAGAAGAGTAATTTCAGTTTTTAAGTGTTGAAGCTTTGATAAGAAAGAGTAAATAGTTAGTTTTAAAAGTAAAGTGAAGAAGAAAAGTAAGAAAAGAAGAGTGATTTCATTTTTTAAGTGTTGAAGCTTTGATAAGAAAGAGTAAGTAGTTAGTTTTAAAAGTAAAGTGAAGAAGAAAAGATAAAAAAAGAAGAGTAATTTCAGTTTTTAAGTGTTGAAGCTTTGATAAGAAAGAGTAAGTAGTTAGTTTTAAAAGTAAAGTGAAGAAGAAAAGTAAGAAAAGAAGAGTAGATTCAGTTTTTAAGTGTTGAAGCTTTGATAAGAAATGATTGAGTAGTTAGTTTTAAAAGTAAAGTGAAGAAGAAAAGATAAAAAAAGAAGAGTAATTTCAGTTTTTAAGTGTTGAAGCTTTGATAAGAAAAGAGTAAGTAGTTAGTTTTAAAAGTAAAGTGAAGAAGAAAAGTAAGAAAAGAAGAGTAGATTCAGTTTTTAAGTGTTGAAGCTTTGATAAGAAATGATTGAGTAGTTAGTTTTAAAAGTAAAGTGAAGAAGAAAAGAAATAAAGAAGAGTGATTTCAGTTTTTAAGTGTTGAAGCTTTGATAAGAAATGATTGAGTAGTTAGTTTTAAAAGTAAAGTGAAGAAGAAAAGTAAGAAAAGAAGAGTGATTTCAGTTTTTAAGTGTTGAAGCTTTGATAAGAAAGAGTAAGTAGTTAGTTTTCAAAGTAAAGTGAAGAAGAAAAGTAAGAAAAGAAGAGTAATTTCAGTTTTTAAGTGTTGAAGCTTTGATAAGAAAGAGTAAATAGTTAGTTTTAAAAGTAAAGTGAAGAAGAAAAGTAAGAAAAGAAGAGTGATTTCATTTTTTAAGTGTTGAAGCTTTGATAAGTAAGAGTAAGTAGTTAGTTTTAAAAGTAAAGTGAAGAAGAAAAGATAAAAAAAGAAGAGTAATTTCAGTTTTTAAGTGTTGAAGCTTTGATAAGAAAGAGTAAGTAGTTAGTTTTAAAAGTAAAGTGAAGAAGAAAAGATAAGAAAAGAAGAGTGATTTCATTTTTTAAGTGTTGAAGCTTTGATAAGAAAGAGTAAGTAGTTAGTTTTAAAAGTAAAGTGAAGAAGAAAAGTAAGAAAAGAAGAGTAGATTCAGTTTTTAAGTGTTGAAGCTTTGATAAGTAATAAAGAGTAAGTAGTTAGTTTTAAAAGTAAAGTGAAGAAGAAAAGATAAAAAAAGAAGAGTAATTTCAGTTTTTAAGTGTTGAAGCTTTGATAAGTTATAAAGAGTAAGTAGTTAGTTTTAAAAGTAAAGTGAAGAAGAAAAGTAAGAAAAGAAGAGTAATTTCAGTTTTTAAGTGTTGAAGCTTTGATAAGAAAGAGTAAGTAGTTAGTTTTAAAAGTAAAGTGAAGAAGAAAAGTAAGAAAAGAAGAGTGATTTCATTTTTTAAGTGTTGAAGCTTTGATAAGAAAGAGTAAGTAGTTAGTTTTAAAAGTAAAGTGAAGAAGAAAAGTAAGAAAAGAAGATAATTTCAGTTTTTAAGTGTTGAAGCTTTGATAAGAAATGATTGAGTAGTTAGTTTTAAAAGTAAAGTGAAGAAGAAAAGAAATAAAGAAGAGTAGATTCAGTTTTTAAGTGTTGAAGCTTTGATAAGAAAGAGTAAGTAGTTAGTTTTAAAAGTAAAGTGAAGAAGAAAAGTAAGAAAAGAAGAGTAATTTCATTTTTTAAGTGTTGAAGCTTTGATAAGAAAGAGTAAGTAGTTAGTTTTAAAAGTAAAGTGAAGAAGAAAAGTAAGAAAAGAAGAGTAGATTCAGTTTTTAAGTGTTGAAGCTTTGATAAGAAAGAGTAAGTAGTTAGTTTTAAAAGTAAAGTGAAGAAGAAAAGATAAAAAAAGAAGAGTAATATCAGTTTTTAAGTGTTGAAGCTTTGATAAGAAAGAGTAAGTAGTTAGTCTTAAAAGTAAAGTGAAGAAGAAAAGTAAGAAAAGAAGAGTAGATTCAGTTTTTAAGTGTTGAAGCTTTGATAAGAAAGAGTAAGTAGTTAGTTTTAAAAGTAAAGTGAAGAAGAAAAGTAAGAAAAGAAGAGTAGATTCAGTTTTTAAGTGTTGAAGCTTTGATAAGAAATGATTGAGTAGTTAGTTTTAAAAGTAAAGTGAAGAAGAAAAGATAAAAAAAGAAGAGTAATTTCAGTTTTTAAGTGTTGAAGCTTTGATAAGTTATAAAGAGTAAGTAGTTAGTTTTAAAAGTAAAGTGAAGAAGATAAGAAAAGAAGAGTAATTTCAGTTTTTAAGTGTTGAAGCTTTGATAAGAAAGAGTAAGTAGTTAGTTTTAAAAGTAAAGTGAAGAAGAAAAGTAAGAAAAGAAGAGTAATTTCATTTTTTAAGTGTTGAAGCTTTGATAAGTAAGAGTAAGTAGTTAGTTTTAAAAGTAAAGTGAAGAAGAAAAGATAAAAAAAGAAGAGTGATTTCATTTTTTAAGTGTTGAAGCTTTGATAAGAAAGAGTAAGTAGTTAGTTTTAAAAGTAAAGTGAAGAAGAAAAGTAAGAAAAGAAGAGTAGATTCAGTTTTTAAGTGTTGAAGCTTTGATAAGAAATGATTGAGTAGTTAGTTTTAAAAGTAAAGTGAAGAAGAAAAGAAATAAAGAAGAGTAGATTCAGTTTTTAAGTGTTGAAGCTTTGATAAGAAAGAGTAAGTAGTTTGTCTTAAAAGTAAAGTGAAGAAGAAAAGTAAGAAAAGAAGAGTAATTTCAGTTTTTAAGTGTTGAAGCTTTGATAAGAAAGAGTAAGTAGTTAGTTTTAAAAGTAAAGTGAAGAAGAAAAGTAAGAAAAGAAGAGTAGATTCAGTTTTTAAGTGTTGAAGCTTTGATAAGAAAGAGTAAGTAGTTAGTTTTAAAAGTAAAGTGAAGAAGAAAAGTAAGAAAAGAAGAGTAGATTCAGTTTTTAAGTGTTGAAGCTTTGATAAGAAAGAGTAAATAGTTAGTTTTAAAAGTAAAGTGAAGAAGAAAAGTAAGAAAAGAAGAGTGATTTCATTTTTTAAGTGTTGAAGCTTTGATAAGAAATGATTGAGTAGTTAGTTTTAAAAGTAAAGTGAAGAAGAAAAGATAAAAAAAGAAGAGTAATTTCAGTTTTTAAGTGTTGAAGCTTTGATAAGAAAGAGTAAGTAGTTAGTTTTAAAAGTAAAGTGAAGAAGAAAAGATAAAAAAAGAAGAGTAATTTCAGTTTTTAAGTGTTGAAGCTTTGATAAGAAAGAGTAAGTAGTTAGTTTTAAAAGTAAAGTGAAGAAGAAAAGATAAGAAAAGAAGAGTGATTTCATTTTTTAAGTGTTGAAGCTTTGATAAGAAAGAGTAAGTAGTTAGTTTTAAAAGTAAAGTGAAGAAGAAAAGTAAGAAAAGAAGAGTAAATTCAGTTTTTAAGTGTTGAAGCTTTGATAAGAAATGATTGAGTAGTTAGTTTTAAAAGTAAAGTGAAGAAGAAAAGAAAAAAAGAAGAGTAGATTCAGTTTTTAAGTGTTGAAGCTTTGATAAGAAATGATTGAGTAGTTAGTTTTAAAAGTAAAGTGAAGAAGAAAAGTAAGAAAAGAAGAGTGATTTCATTTTTTAAGTGTTGAAGCTTTGATAAGAAATGATTGAGTAGTTAGTTTTAAAAGTAAAGTGAAGAAGAAAAGAAATAAAGAAGAGTAGATTCAGTTTTTAAGTGTTGAAGCTTTGATAAGAAAGAGTAAGTAGTTAGTTTTAAAAGTAAAGTGAAGAAGAAAAGTAAGAAAAGAAGATAATTTCAGTTTTTAAGTGTTGAAGCTTTGATAAGAAAGAGTAAGTAGTTAGTTTTAAAAGTAAAGTGAAGAAGAAAAGTAAGAAAAGAAGAGTGATTTCATTTTTTAAGTGTTGAAGCTTTGATAAGAAAGAGTAAGTAGTTAGTTTTAAAAGTAAAGTGAAGAAGAAAAGTAAGAAAAGAAGAGTAATTTCATTTTTTAAGTGTTGAAGCTTTGATAAGTAATAAAGAGTAAGTAGTTAGTTTTAAAAGTAAAGTGAAGAAGAAAAGTAAGAAAAGAAGAGTGATTTCATTTTTTAAGTGTTGAAGCTTTGATAAGAAAGAGTAAGTAGTTAGTTTTAAAAGTAAAGTGAAGAAGAAAAGTAAGAAAAGAAGAGTAGATTCAGTTTTTAAGTGTTGAAGCTTTGATAAGAAATGATTGAGTAGTTAGTTTTAAAAGTAAAGTGAAGAAGAAAAGATAAAAAAAGAAGAGTAATTTCAGTTTTTAAGTGTTGAAGCTTTGATAAGTTATAAAGAGTAAGTAGTTAGTTTTAAAAGTAAAGTGAAGAAGAAAAGATAAGAAAAGAAGAGTAATTTCAGTTTTTAAGTGTTGAAGCTTTGATAAGAAAGAGTAAGTAGTTAGTTTTAAAAGTAAAGTGAAGAAGAAAAGTAAGAAAAGAAGAGTGATTTCATTTTTTAAGTGTTGAAGCTTTGATAAGAAAGAGTAAGTAGTTAGTTTTAAAAGTAAAGTGAAGAAGAAAAGTAAGAAAAGAAGAGTAGATTCAGTTTTTAAGTGTTGAAGCTTTGATAAGAATGAGTAAATAGTTAGTTTTAAAAGTAAAGTGAAGAAGAAAAGATAAGAAAAGAAGAGTGATTTCATTTTTTAAGTGTTGAAGCTTTGATAAGAAAGAGTAAGTAGTTAGTTTTAAAAGTAAAGTGAAGAAGAAAAGTAAGAAAAGAAGAGTAATTTCATTTTTTAAGTGTTGAAGCTTTGATAAGAAATGATTGAGTAGTTAGTTTTAAAAGTAAAGTGAAGAAGAAAAGATAAGAAAAGAAGAGTGATTTCATTTTTTAAGTGTTGAAGCTTTGATAAGAAAGAGTAAGTAGTTAGTTTTAAAAGTAAAGTGAAGAAGAAAAGTAAGAAAAGAAGAGTAGATTCAGTTTTTAAGTGTTGAAGCTTTGATAAGTAATAAAGAGTAAGTAGTTAGTTTTAAAAGTAAAGTGAAGAAGAAAAGATAAAAAAAGAAGAGTAATTTCAGTTTTTAAGTGTTGAAGCTTTGATAAGAAATGATTGAGTAGTTAGTTTTAAAAGTAAAGTGAAGAAGAAAAGAAATAAAGAAGAGTAGATTCAGTTTTTAAGTGTTGAAGCTTTGATAAGAAAGAGTAAGTAGTTAGTTTTAAAAGTAAAGTGAAGAAGAAAAGTAAGAAAAGAAGAGTAATTTCATTTTTTAAGTGTTGAAGCTTTGATAAGTTATAAAGAGTAAGTAGTTAGTTTTAAAAGTAAAGTGAAGAAGAAAAGTAAGAAAAGAAGAGTAGATTCAGTTTTTAAGTGTTGAAGCTTTGATAAGAAATGATTGAGTAGTTAGTTTTAAAAGTAAAGTGAAGAAGAAAAGAAATAAAGAAGAGTAGATTCAGTTTTTAAGTGTTGAAGCTTTGATAAGTAAGAGTAAGTAGTTAGTTTTAAAAGTAAAGTGAAGAAGAAAAGTAAGAAAAGAAGAGTGATTTCATTTTTTAAGTGTTGAAGCTTTGATAAGAAAGAGTAAGTAGTTAGTTTTAAAAGTAAAGTGAAGAAGAAAAGTAAGAAAAGAAGAGTAGATTCAGTTTTTAAGTGTTGAAGCTTTGATAAGAAAGAGTAAGTAGTTAGTTTTAAAAGTAAAGTGAAGAAGAAAAGTAAGAAAAGAAGAGTAGATTCAGTTTTTAAGTGTTGAAGCTTTGATAAGAAAGAGTAAATAGTTAGTTTTAAAAGTAAAGTGAAGAAGAAAAGTAAGAAAAGAAGAGTAATTTCAGTTTTTAAGTGTTGAAGCTTTGATAAGTAATAAAGAGTAAGTAGTTAGTTTTAAAAGTAAAGTGAAGAAGAAAAGATAAAAAAAGAAGAGTAGATTCAGTTTTTAAGTGTTGAAGCTTTGATAAGAAAGAGTAAGTAGTTAGTCTTAAAAGTAAAGTGAAGAAGAAAAGTAAGAAAAGAAGAGTAATTTCATTTTTTAAGTGTTGAAGCTTTGATAAGAAAGAGTAAGTAGTTAGTTTTAAAAGTAAAGTGAAGAAGAAAAGTAAGAAAAGAAGAGTAGATTCAGTTTTTAAGTGTTGAAGCTTTGATAAGAAAGAGTAAGTAGTTAGTTTTAAAAGTAAAGTGAAGAAGAAAAGTAAGAAAAGAAGAGTAGATTCAGTTTTTAAGTGTTGAAGCTTTGATAAGAAAGAGTAAATAGTTAGTTTTAAAAGTAAAGTGAAGAAGAAAAGTAAGAAAAGAAGAGTGATTTCATTTTTTAAGTGTTGAAGCTTTGATAAGAAAGAGTAAATAGTTAGTTTTAAAAGTAAAGTGAAGAAGAAAAGATAAAAAAAGAAGAGTAATTTCAGTTTTTAAGTGTTGAAGCTTTGATAAGAAAGAGTAAGTAGTTAGTTTTAAAAGTGAAGAAGAAAAGTAAGAAAAGAAGAGTAATTTCATTTTTTAAGTGTTGAAGCTTTGATAAGAAATGATTGAGTAGTTAGTTTTAAAAGTAAAGTGAAGAAGAAAAGAAATAAAGAAGAGTAGATTCAGTTTTTAAGTGTTGAAGCTTTGATAAGAAAGAGTAAGTAGTTAGTTTTAAAAGTAAAGTGAAGAAGAAAAGTAAGAAAAGAAGATAATTTCAGTTTTTAAGTGTTGAAGCTTTGATAAGAAAGAGTAAGTAGTTAGTTTTAAAAGTAAAGTGAAGAAGAAAAGTAAGAAAAGAAGAGTGATTTCATTTTTTAAGTGTTGAAGCTTTGATAAGAAAGAGTAAGTAGTTAGTTTTAAAAGTAAAGTGAAGAAGAAAAGTAAGAAAAGAAGAGTAATTTCATTTTTTAAGTGTTGAAGCTTTGATAAGTAATAAAGAGTAAGTAGTTAGTTTTAAAAGTAAAGTGAAGAAGAAAAGTAAGAAAAGAAGAGTAATTTCAGTTTTTAAGTGTTGAAGCTTTGATAAGAAAGAGTAAGTAGTTAGTTTTAAAAGTAAAGTGAAGAAGAAAAGATAAAAAAAGAAGAGTGATTTCAGTTTTTAAGTGTTGAAGCTTTGATAAGAAAGAGTAAGTAGTTAGTTTTAAAAGTAAAGTGAAGAAGAAAAGTAAGAAAAGAAGAGTGATTTCATTTTTTAAGTGTTGAAGCTTTGATAAGAAAGAGTAAGTAGTTAGTCTTAAAAGTAAAGTGAAGAAGAAAAGTAAGAAAAGAAGAGTAGATTCAGTTTTTAAGTGTTGAAGCTTTGATAAGAAAGAGTAAGTAGTTAGTTTTAAAAGTAAAGTGAAGAAGAAAAGTAAGAAAAGAAGAGTAGATTCAGTTTTTAAGTGTTGAAGCTTTGATAAGAAAGAGTAAATAGTTAGTTTTAAAAGTAAAGTGAAGAAGAAAAGTAAGAAAAGAAGAGTAATTTCAGTTTTTAAGTGTTGAAGCTTTGATAAGAAAGAGTAAGTAGTTTGTCTTAAAAGTAAAGTGAAGAAGAAAAGTAAGAAAAGAAGAGTAATTTCAGTTTTTAAGTGTTGAAGCTTTGATAAGAAAGAGTAAGTAGTTAGTTTTAAAAGTAAAGTGAAGAAGAAAAGTAAGAAAAGAAGAGTAGATTCAGTTTTTAAGTGTTGAAGCTTTGATAAGAAAGAGTAAGTAGTTAGTTTTAAAAGTAAAGTGAAGAAGAAAAGTAAGAAAAGAAGAGTAGATTCAGTTTTTAAGTGTTGAAGCTTTGATAAGAAAGAGTAAATAGTTAGTTTTAAAAGTAAAGTGAAGAAGAAAAGTAAGAAAAGAAGAGTAATTTCAGTTTTTAAGTGTTGAAGCTTTGATAAGAAAGAGTAAGTAGTTAGTTTTAAAAGTAAAGTGAAGAAGAAAAGATAAAAAAAGAAGAGTAATTTCAGTTTTTAAGTGTTGAAGCTTTGATAAGAAAGAGTAAGTAGTTAGTTTTAAAAGTAAAGTGAAGAAGAAAAGTAAGAAAAGAAGAGTGATTTCATTTTTTAAGTGTTGAAGCTTTGATAAGAAAGAGTAAGTAGTTAGTTTTAAAAGTAAAGTGAAGAAGAAAAGTAAGAAAAGAAGAGTAGATTCAGTTTTTAAGTGTTGAAGCTTTGATAAGAAATGATTGAGTAGTTAGTTTTAAAAGTAAAGTGAAGAAGAAAAGTAAGAAAAGAAGAGTGATTTCATTTTTTAAGTGTTGAAGCTTTGATAAGAAAGAGTAAGTAGTTAGTTTTAAAAGTAAAGTGAAGAAGAAAAGTAAGAAAAGAAGAGTAATTTCAGTTTTTAAGTGTTGAAGCTTTGATAAGAAAGAGTAAGTAGTTAGTTTTAAAAGTAAAGTGAAGAAGAAAAGTAAGAAAAGAAGAGTGATTTCATTTTTTAAGTGTTGAAGCTTTGATAAGAAAGAGTAAGTAGTTAGTTTTAAAAGTAAAGTGAAGAAGAAAAGTAAGAAAAGAAGATAATTTCAGTTTTTAAGTGTTGAAGCTTTGATAAGAAATGATTGAGTAGTTAGTTTTAAAAGTAAAGTGAAGAAGAAAAGATAAAAAAAGAAGAGTAATTTCAGTTTTTAAGTGTTGAAGCTTTGATAAGAAAGAGTAAGTAGTTAGTCTTAAAAGTAAAGTGAAGAAGAAAAGTAAGAAAAGAAGAGTGATTTCATTTTTTAAGTGTTGAAGCTTTGATAAGAAAGAGTAAGTAGTTAGTTTTAAAAGTAAAGTGAAGAAGAAAAGTAAGAAAAGAAGAGTAGATTCAGTTTTTAAGTGTTGAAGCTTTGATAAGAAAGAGTAAGTAGTTAGTTTTAAAAGTAAAGTGAAGAAGAAAAGTAAGAAAAGAAGAGTAGATTCAGTTTTTAAGTGTTGAAGCTTTGATAAGAAAGAGTAAATAGTTAGTTTTAAAAGTAAAGTGAAGAAGAAAAGTAAGAAAAGAAGAGTGATTTCATTTTTTAAGTGTTGAAGCTTTGATAAGAAAGAGTAAGTAGTTAGTTTTAAAAGTAAAGTGAAGAAGAAAAGTAAGAAAAGAAGATAATTTCAGTTTTTAAGTGTTGAAGCTTTGATAAGAAATGATTGAGTAGTTAGTTTTAAAAGTAAAGTGAAGAAGAAAAGATAAAAAAAGAAGAGTGATTTCAGTTTTTAAGTGTTGAAGCTTTGATAAGTAAGAGTAAGTAGTTAGTTTTAAAAGTAAAGTGAAGAAGAAAAGTAAGAAAAGAAGAGTGATTTCATTTTTTAAGTGTTGAAGCTTTGATAAGAAAGAGTAAGTAGTTAGTTTTAAAAGTAAAGTGAAGAAGAAAAGTAAGAAAAGAAGAGTAGATTCAGTTTTTAAGTGTTGAAGCTTTGATAAGAAAGAGTAAGTAGTTAGTTTTAAAAGTAAAGTGAAGAAGAAAAGTAAGAAAAGAAGAGTAGATTCAGTTTTTAAGTGTTGAAGCTTTGATAAGAAAGAGTAAATAGTTAGTTTTAAAAGTAAAGTGAAGAAGAAAAGTAAGAAAAGAAGAGTAATTTCAGTTTTTAAGTGTTGAAGCTTTGATAAGTAATAAAGAGTAAGTAGTTAGTTTTAAAAGTAAAGTGAAGAAGAAAAGATAAAAAAAGAAGAGTAGATTCAGTTTTTAAGTGTTGAAGCTTTGATAAGAAAGAGTAAGTAGTTAGTCTTAAAAGTAAAGTGAAGAAGAAAAGTAAGAAAAGAAGAGTAATTTCATTTTTTAAGTGTTGAAGCTTTGATAAGAAATGATTGAGTAGTTAGTTTTAAAAGTAAAGTGAAGAAGAAAAGTAAGAAAAGAAGAGTGATTTCATTTTTTAAGTGTTGAAGCTTTGATAAGAAAGAGTAAGTAGTTAGTTTTAAAAGTAAAGTGAAGAAGAAAAGTAAGAAAAGAAGAGTAGATTCAGTTTTTAAGTGTTGAAGCTTTGATAAGAAATGATTGAGTAGTTAGTTTTAAAAGTAAAGTGAAGAAGAAAAGATAAAAAAAGAAGAGTAATTTCAGTTTTTAAGTGTTGAAGCTTTGATAAGTTATAAAGAGTAAGTAGTTAGTTTTAAAAGTAAAGTGAAGAAGAAAAGATAAGAAAAGAAGAGTAATTTCAGTTTTTAAGTGTTGAAGCTTTGATAAGAAAGAGTAAGTAGTTAGTTTTAAAAGTAAAGTGAAGAAGAAAAGTAAGAAAAGAAGAGTAGATTCAGTTTTTAAGTGTTGAAGCTTTGATAAGAAAGAGTAAATAGTTAGTTTTAAAAGTAAAGTGAAGAAGAAAAGTAAGAAAAGAAGAGTGATTTCATTTTTTAAGTGTTGAAGCTTTGATAAGAAAGAGTAAGTAGTTAGTTTTAAAAGTAAAGTGAAGAAGAAAAGTAAGAAAAGAAGAGTAGATTCAGTTTTTAAGTGTTGAAGCTTTGATAAGAAATGATTGAGTAGTTAGTTTTAAAAGTAAAGTGAAGAAGAAAAGATAAAAAAAGAAGAGTAATTTCAGTTTTTAAGTGTTGAAGCTTTGATAAGTTATAAAGAGTAAGTAGTTAGTTTTAAAAGTAAAGTGAAGAAGAAAAGATAAGAAAAGAAGAGTAATTTCAGTTTTTAAGTGTTGAAGCTTTGATAAGAAAGAGTAAGTAGTTAGTTTTAAAAGTAAAGTGAAGAAGAAAAGTAAGAAAAGAAGAGTAATTTCAGTTTTTAAGTGTTGAAGCTTTGATAAGAAAGAGTAAGTAGTTAGTTTTAAAAGTAAAGTGAAGAAGAAAAGTAAGAAAAGAAGAGTGATTTCATTTTTTAAGTGTTGAAGCTTTGATAAGAAAGAGTAAGTAGTTAGTTTTAAAAGTAAAGTGAAGAAGAAAAGTAAGAAAAGAAGAGTAGATTCAGTTTTTAAGTGTTGAAGCTTTGATAAGAAATGATTGAGTAGTTAGTTTTAAAAGTAAAGTGAAGAAGAAAAGAAATAAAGAAGAGTAGATTCAGTTTTTAAGTGTTGAAGCTTTGATAAGAAAGAGTAAATAGTTAGTTTTAAAAGTAAAGTGAAGAAGAAAAGTAAGAAAAGAAGAGTAATTTCATTTTTTAAGTGTTGAAGCTTTGATAAGAAAGAGTAAGTAGTTAGTTTTAAAAGTAAAGTGAAGAAGAAAAGTAAGAAAAGAAGATAATTTCAGTTTTTAAGTGTTGAAGCTTTGATAAGAAAGAGTAAGTAGTTAGTTTTAAAAGTAAAGTGAAGAAGAAAAGTAAGAAAAGAAGAGTAGATTCAGTTTTTAAGTGTTGAAGCTTTGATAAGAAAGAGTAAGTAGTTAGTTTTAAAAGTAAAGTGAAGAAGAAAAGTAAGAAAAGAAGAGTGATTTCATTTTTTAAGTGTTGAAGCTTTGATAAGAAATGATTGAGTAGTTAGTTTTAAAAGTAAAGTGAAGAAGAAAAGATAAAAAAAGAAGAGTAATTTCAGTTTTTAAGTGTTGAAGCTTTGATAAGTTATAAAGAGTAAGTAGTTAGTTTTAAAAGTAAAGTGAAGAAG